>OMNV01019999.1:6996-37248 GCA_900303265.1 Brotula barbata
GTTGTCGCTGCCGACTTTATCCTGGGACGAAGAGAAAAGGAGGACAGGAGTGAGTGACAGGAGGTCAGGGACAGGTCAGGGACAGGTCAGGAGGTCAGGGACACGTCAGGAGGCCAGGGACACATCAGGGACATGTCAGGAGGTCAGGGACACGTCAGGAGGCCAGGGACACATCAGGGACATGTCAGGAGGTCAGGGACACGTCAGGAGGCCAGGGTCACGTCAGGGACACGTCAGGAGGTCAGGGACACGTCTGGAGGCCAGGGTCACGTCAGGAGGTCAGGGATACGTCAAGAGGTCAGGGACACGTCAGGGACACGTCTGGAGGTCAGGGACACGTCAGGAGGACAGGGACACGTCAGGGACACGTCAGGAGGTCAGGGACACGTCAGGAGGTCAGGGACAGGTCAGGGACAGGTCAGGAGGCCAGGGTCACGTCAGGAGGCCAGGGACACGTCAGGAGGTCAGGGACACGTCAGGAGGTCAGGGACACGTCAGGGACACGTCAGGAGGCAGGGTCAGGGACACGTCAGGAGGTCAGGGACAGGTCAGGGACAGGTCAGGAGGCCAGGGACACGTCAGGAGGCCAGGGTCACGTCAGGAGGTCAGGGACACGTCAGGAGGTCAGGGACAGGTCAGGGACATGTCAGAGTACCGTGTCAAACATTTGTCAGAGTGATTATTTAGCAAACCAACGAGTGGAACGAACATAAATCAAAGCTGTCCATGTAGAAGTGATTGTTATGGCTGCTGTCAGAGGACGAGACACTTCATAACACGTCTTTTACTGGGTAAATATCTCTGTTTATGTTCTTACACCCACTCCGTCTCCGACTGTTCATAACAAAGCACTTATCGGCACACACACTGTCCAAGGAGAGGAGGAGAACGGAGCGGGTGGATACGACACACAAACTGGACAACATGGTTTCATACAGATTCAACGTTCTGTGTGTGAAAAGGGGCTGAAACACACATTCACTGATGTAAACGACAGAAAGGTAAAGGAACGGAGGAAGAGGGAGAGAGAGAGAGAACCATCACACTCAGCTGGTCCACTGTGGTTAAAGTGACCCTTATAGGGGACACACACACACACACACACACACACACACGCACGCACACACGGATGTGAGGTTCACATCTGAATGAGTCAGTGAGTGAGCAGACAATTTTACCACGAACATGAGAGGTTAGGGTTAGGGGGCGTCATCATGGCGTCATCCTCTGGTCAGTTTGATCGAGTGGTTTGAGACAAGAGGACGGATGTAAAACTACAAAGGCCACGTCCAGACGGAGTCAAAGTTAGAGTTTTAATGGCTTAAGGACGACATAAGAAAAGGTCTCCAGCTTACTCTGTCCCTGTGGGTGTTGACAGCCTCCACCTTCAGATCGAACATGTCCACCTTACAACCTGCAGGGTGACATGGGACAAAACAAAAAAAAAAGGAGTCACAACCCAGGAAGGGGAACATGGTAGCGAGTTTGGTTCTGGACTTGTGTCCCCTGCAGGGACTTACCGTAAGCCACAGGGGTGAGCTTGAGGACAGTATGGAGGGGACACTTCATGTAGGGCAGGTCATCTGTGCCAAGAAAGAACCGTGAGACATTTGAAGCCTTTCCTCCTTCTGAGGAACCTGCTGGGTGCGATGAGGACATGCCTGTGGGACCTGCTGTCCCCCTGGGTGTGCTGCGGTGCGGCCTGTAAACAGCCGCTCACTCTCACCACTTCCTCTGTGCCTATTTATGGCTTTGTTTTTGGCCAACGTCCTCCCCTGTAACCACCCTCTTCCTATTCACGTGTCTCGTTTCTTGTCTTTCGCCCATTCCCGCGTGCACGATAAGACGTTACTCAACCCCTGCGTGACGTTTTATCTAGGATTTCATCGCACGGACGATTGAATCTTTCATGGGAAAACATGACTCAAATCTGGCAAAAGTTCAGCTTGAAAACTTTCCTGCTCCATCGTTCATCCAAAAATCCTTCGCTTATGCAATTCAAGACACATTGTTTCAGAAAGTGCGTCAGTCTGGTCTGAATCCCAGGGTGGAGTCCAACCTGCTGGGTGACGCCACGTTCGCCCTGAAGCCATCTTAAGCTTCACTGTAATCCTAGTGGGGGGGAGTTTGTTCTGATAGAAGCAGATTACACATCATGCAGATGAGGTTGTTGTACCTTCATAAAAGCTCTTTGGAGCGGAGAGAGAGAACGGACTGTTTGTACCAGTCCTGATATACAGAGAGAGATTTACTGAAATGTCCCGTGTCCCCGTCCAGCCCCGACCATGAGGCGTGGCTGCCTCATGGAGATTGAAGGCCAAAGCTGCTTTAATCTGAAGAAGCCCTCCAGGTGAACACGTAAACCTCTTCGAATGAAAAGTGGGTCCCAGACACTCCGTCACCTGGATTAGACTCAGATTAGACGGCACACAAGGGAGAACTCAACGTATGAGACCAGTCTGACCTGGGGCCCCCTTTAGGTGGACGCACACACACTTCCACATATCAAGGACCTTCTACCTAAGTTATGTGAATACTAGAGGAAGCAAAGAGCTTTTCAAAGTCACTGCACTGCTTTGGGTTACAGGTGTCGGTCTGTGTCCCACACGATCACAGTCCCAAGATGGGTTTTGTCCTTAAAGACGGACGTTTGGAAGCTGGTCCTCTCCTGGTCCTCTCCCGGTAGCAGCAGGCTCAGGTGTCCTTCATTGGTCTGATGTTGGTGACTAACGTTAGGTCTTGGTGTGACTCAGTGGACGGAGCTGTTCACGGTTTTTTTTTTGTTTTGCTCCTGTTGTAAATGTCAGTGGCGTGCCCCGCCCCCACGCTGAATCACTGCACCGCGATGAGCGTAGTACTATGAATTAGTCACTGTAGCGTAGCGAATCGAACAACAAAAACAGACTCTTGAGGGAACGTGAAGACATCTCCAACGCCTGGTGGTGCAAAGAGCGAAGTCTGCTGTGACATATGGCTGTTTCAGGAATCACTCACACCAAGATTTAAAAATACTCACAGAGCCGGAGCTCTGAATGAATGTGGACGAGCTTGTTGAAGGAAATAAACACGTCAAATACTCACGATACGACAAAACAAAAAACAAAAAGGCACACACACACACACACACACACACACACACATTAGGAAAAACTGGGTCTCTTCCTTCCTGTTCAACTATGACCCCTTTTGTACATGACGGCTCTGATTACCTGCCTATGCCCTCTAGTGTGCAGGTGAAGTCACAACATCACACTCACACACACACACACACACACACACACACACACCCACACACAGGCACACAATAAATGGACTACCACAGCCACCATGTGGAATTAGATGTCCACACACGCCCATCACAGGCGTTTTACTACCACAGAGGAGGAAAATGACCCAAATGAGCTCACACCATGGAAAACCTGGCTGAGGTCCTCGAAGACTTAATGACAAAGAACAACTCAAACACACCCCGAGTACACACCCTGAGTATTGCCAGTGTGGTGGAGTGAGTGGAAATGACACGGGTGTGAAGATGACGCACATGAGATGCAGATTTGAACGTGAAGACGCCCGTTCCGTGAACCTTCGGTGTGTTTCTTCAGGCATGTATTGTTGTGTTTTACCTGCACTCTTATCCAGGAAATAGGCCAACAGGCAGCGCATGACAGCCTGATGACAGATGACCAGCACGTTGCCCTGCCTCTCCAGCTCCATGATCACCGGCTCCAGGCGCTGAACCAGGTCCTGGTAAGACTACAGAGAGAACAGAGAGGTTTGCTTGATTCAAGTTTCCACGTCAGGAAAGCCTCACGATTCAAATCTAATTTTGGGGGACTACGGGAGCTCTGACCTCTCCTCCAGGGTAGCGGTAGTGGTACTTGTCCTGAGCTCTCAGGGAAAATTCCTCCGGGTGCTGTTCCTCAATCATCTTATAGGTTAATTCTTCACAGATTCCCTGTCACAGGGGAAACAAAACAACACTCAGAAGCTACAGTAGCCCGAAGGTGCGTTTGCCTTCCTGTGAGACGTAGAACAGGGGACATACAGCATCTATTTCATTGAGGATCTTCCACTGCTCGTACGGGACTCCCAGTTCTTCTGCCGTCTGAATGGTTCGGATCAGCTGGCTGGTCCAAACCTTCAGGTCAGACAGATGTTGCTCCTCCACAAAACATTTCAGCGCTGCTGCAAACTGATAAAAGGCAACACGTGAAGGAGACTCACACGGGGTCTTAATGCCGTTCAGGATTCGAGACAACAATGAGACGATCTGGTACAGCACCTGCTTCCCTCGGTCGGACAGCTCCGAGTCCCCCCCGATGAGCCCCTCCACGTTGTGAAGGCTCTCTCCATGCCTACAGAGGTAGATGGAATGGGAGTGCACGTGGATGTTCATGAGGTAGTAGACTATCTTACTTTGGATGTAGTCCTGCACCCTGTTGACCAGGAAACGACGGCCAACATTGATGACCTGGATGAAGGACAGGTTCCTGTGTCAGAGTGAGACAGGGAGACAGAGATAAATATGTACCTAAAATGATAAGGACAGGACATCATGTGCTCCTTGGTATAGTCCAAATATGCTGATAAGTCCACGTCAAACGGTTCCAGACAGCCTCCAGCTCGTAATGTGGCAAGGCCAGAGGAGGAGGAGGAGGAGGAGGAGGAGGTTTCCGCTCTATGAACATGGATTTAAGGTGGAGTGGGTGAGTTTTGTCTCCGTGGGTTTAAACACCTCTGAACCACAGCTTTCCTTGGAACTACGTGACCAAACACTTCTTTTGTTTACTCCCTCACTGGATTTCCAGTATATCACTTCCACAAATCAGGACACAGGAAAAAGTTACGGGCCAGAACCACACGCAGTACAAATGAGCTCTTGCTGCCACCTGCTGGACAAAGACTGGAAGTGTCAGTTCTGTTTATGACGCACCATGAAGCTCAACCCACTCAAAAGACCAAACAAACACAATACAAAGCAATGAAATCATGTTAGGTGGTGCCTTTAAAGAAGGAGTTTCTTACTTGTCATGCTTGTCTGGATCCAAGGGTTGGTACGTCACTTTATAACATTCTATTCTCTTTAGAAAATCCTCCATGACACTTTCTCGGTCCTTCTCTGGATAATCGGGGCTGGACACCTTCACATCCTTTGTGAATGACGAGCGAGTGGAGTTTACTCATCACGTGACGCATAAGACATACTGTGTGTTTATGAGGCATTCAGCTTTATTTACCAGGATGTTTGCAGCGATGACATCTGGGTCGTCACATATTGATTCTACAAAGAACACCTTAAGAGAGAACACGAACAGTTCGCAAGATTAGACAACCTGCACATCGTTCAAGATGAAACGATACAAATCCACACTCGTCGGTGTACATCCGACCTTATAAGCGTTATCCTTTGCAAAGTGAAGGATGAGGTTCCTCCTCTCTCGGGTGGTGTTAGTAGCATCGAACACCTGGTACGAGACAAATTCAGCCCAGTTACATTTCATATTCACTTCATGGGAATACACATGCAGCGTTTTCTTACAGCAATCTGGCCTCCCTCCTCGCTCAGGTAGGTCTTGACGTCCTTTAGTGCCACCAGGGCGCAGTGCCTGCAGATACACCCGAAAGACACGAAGAGTCAAGCCGACTGTGTTTCAGGTCACTTTGTACTGAAGCAGAGTATAAGTATTTTTGCATAATATTTCCTTTCACTTGACGACAAATCTATACTTTTACTTCACTGCTGTCCAAACGTGTTTGTTCCTCATTACAGACTGAATTACAACATTTTAAAAAAGGGGATGTTTTTCAAACGGAGAAAGGAAATGGACTGAAGAATGAAAAAAATAGTTTATTTGTGTGACACTGGTAAAAATAAAAAAATAAACTGTAATATTGATCTAGATTTGGTGTTTTTGGGTGGAGACTCAAACGGACTCTAGACAGTCCAACTCACTGAATGAGTCCTGAAAAGTTTAAATCGATGCTCCATATTTATCTGGACAGGATTATAATCTGGTTATACTGAACACAGAGCAACAGAAATACTTTTTAATACACGAGTACAGTTGTCCAAAAGAATACTTTGACGGTGCAGTAAAATGAAGGTGGAGGTCATTGACTTGTGCTGGAGTGTGTTTTGTGACCGAGTCGTCTTTAAATGAGCTGTCTTGGTCTCCTGACTGTCCCGTGTGTGATCCGTGGGCCTGCGCTGCTCTTTGAGACACTGTGTGTCATATCAGGCTTTATCTGCTCTCCAAGGCCTACAGGCCCAGTTACACCTTTGGGTTTTTTTTTTCAGCTACCAACCCTGTACAGCGTCCTTGGGTACTTTGATAGGCGCCGGATAAATTTGAGTTCTTATTATTATACAAATGAACTTGAAGCAGCTTTGAGGCACCGACGCCTTAATAAGATACTTTGTGCTGATTTTGACTCCCGTCTGTATCTTTAACATTTGCGGTGATATTTTGTCTCAATTTGTGAACAAAGGCAACACAGACGAAGGTGATAAACCAGAACGAAGAGTAAGCAGGACACGGGGTCACAAACATTCGTACGTTGTTGACTTCAGACGGCAAAACAGGGAGTCCGTCTTACTCACTTTCTAATTTTCATGGCTTCTTCGTTGTCATGTCTGAAGAAGTCGTAGGACTTATAGGACTGCACTGCTTCTCTCCTGTAAACTCCAAGGTTAAAAACTGCGAGAGAGGTGAGGCACACAGACAGTCAGAACAAAAGGCCTGCACGCACTCCTTCAACCTGCACATTCCATCTGATAATCCAGTTCCGCAGCATTCAGTTCAAGTGAAAACACATGCCTACCACCACAAACACGGCCCTGTGGCAGGGGGCGGCGACACACACACACACACACACACACACACACACAGAGAGAGAACACCTCGCTGCCTTAAGCACTGCATTCTATTACAGGAAGGGTTCCAAATGATGAATAACTCCTCGTGACTCAGGGAGACACTTCAATCATACACACGCTCAAATACGACAGTTAACGCAACAATACGAGGTCCTGATCCAGCAGTGATAACTTCTGCACGTAGACACGCATTTCCAAATACTAGGACAGCTCCGTACTCACCCTTCGTTGGCACTCCGATCCAGTTGAGGTAGCGCGTCAGCTTCTTTGACATGTACGTCTTCCCTCTGGCTGGTAGGCCAATCATCACGATCACAGTGGGAGAATTGGTCATGTAGGAGGCCCAAGCTGTGGATACACACGAACACATACATGACAAACACTCTGACCTACACGTCCAAACTTAGCACGTAGCCCAGTGTGTGTGTGTGTGTGTACGGTCACATCCATGCATACACTGTACACACGTACACAAAGTTAGAGCAGAGACTCCCGGAGGAGGTGAGGCCTTATGTCATGCTGCGGCCCCGTCTGGGCTTGTGGACGTTTTGTTATCGTTTCCATCATAACATCCAGACAGCTGGTTAATGTTTGTCACAGACCTGCTGCTCGGCAACCACAATCACAAAATCATTCAGTGATCTTACTGGCTGCACATGGAATGGAAAACAGTTTCACCCGGCAAGACTAAAATCATCTTAACGTTCAACAAACGTAGGGAGTGGTAGAAGAAGAAGAAGAAGAAGAAGAAGAGGAAGAAGAAGAGAGAGAGTCCTTCAGGTGACCCTGGAACGTTCACGTTAACATGAGCTGACTGACTTCACCTTCACTTCCCCTTGCTGACGCTAAATCATGAGAATGCTCATTACAGAGTGACTGACCTACAAAGGTGTGTGTAGGACACACACACACACACACACACTATGCTGGAAGTGGTTTACATTCAACAATCACTCCCAAATTACTTTATTTAAAGGCAACAGAGACACGTCCAACGTCAGCATATTTTAGTAAATAAACCGACGTTGAAGTGTGTGCGGTGATGATACCGAGTGGACATCCAGGGGACGGAGAGGACGGACGAGTGACTTACAGCATTTCTTCTCGGTGGACCTGAGGTCAGTCCTCTTGGCCTCCGTGGAGCCCTCCAGGACAGCCAGGGGTCTTTGCTGCTTGGTAGCCATGACTGACCCTGTCTGTGCTCCGAGGGTCGGGGACGGACGAGCTCTGGTCAGTGGAAGGACGAGCTCAGCATCTCTCTGGAGGACCGGACGTTACTGCTGCGTCATAGCAGAGGAGGCCCGATGATGCAGCAGGACTGGACGGAGGAGGTCCAGTGGAAGGAAGAACACAATGTATGAAATACACCAAACACATCGAAAATAAAGAAACTTCCATGGTGTTTGTGCGTTTCTCATCAGAACTTCTTCAAATCGTGAGTTGTGCGACTTTCCTGAGCAGCACGTTCGATGGTTAATGTGTTACTAATGTCAGAAGGACTGCATGTCTTAACGTAAACTTAATAACTAATTCATGTACGAGAGTTTCAGGGGTCAAGGACGAGTGAGAGTGTTCCACACAAATGTTTTGGTATGAAATGAATCAATCAGTAATTATTAATAACTGCTGCTAAACACTTTTTTACTGTCCTTTTTTTTTTTTTACCTTTTTGACATTTAGAGTAATCAATTATCCAATCGACTGGAGACATCAGAAGAAGAAGAAACATATATATTATGACGCTGAAATGATTTGCAGCCATGTTTCAGTTCAATAAATCAAACTTTTGCATTGTGGTAATCTCGGTTTTTAGGTCATTCTTCTTTCTTTCTTTTTATCCTAGTCTCAGTCAGAGGAGATTAAACCCATCGGTACCTGTTACTGCCTCGAACTGAACAACAAATTATAGATTCGTCAAGTAAAAACAACATTTGATTGTGTAAAAACGGAAACCTTTCCTGCTGCAGCCTCAAACAGACCAACAGTAGTTTATGTTGGTCCAAACTTTCTCCATCCTGTATAAACTGCAGACTTTTGGCCTGTTCATCACTTCTGCCTGTTTTCTTTTGGTCTCTACGGCACAAACCGGTCGACCCAAAGCGGAAATGTCAAACTCCAAAGTCGGTGCTTACCGGACTCTCAGGTGTCGTTTCTTCCTCTGATTCAGCGGTATCATCAATCGGTATCACTACAGACACAGACCTCTCCGTCTCCTTCCTCCTCTTCTTCTTCTTCTTCTTCTTCTTCTCTCTCTTCTCCTTCTTCTTCTTACGTCTTCCCCCACGGTTGTTTCGGCTCCTCCCATTCGTTTGCTGACGCAAGACGCTCAACGGTGTCAAGCTAACAAAATAACTACACCCAGCTTCCAAAGCTGATTTCAAAATAATAAACCTTTCGGGCGGGATATCGTCGACCTCTGAAACAACCAAAGCAAAAATTAAACATTCGCTGTATTGAAGAATGAATGCGTACACAATGACATTGGTTTATCGGCGCTTATTTACCAATCAGGCGACGTTACTTATTGCTACGTAGCTGAAGTTCAACTGAGCTTCCGGTTCCGTCACTATTAAAACCTGAGGAGGGCGCTCAGGCGCACAAGGCGTTATTTGATCCCCACCCGAGATTCGACAACAAGGAAGTCACTCCACAGGTACTCACACAATGGCCTTTAAGAGCCGCACATAAGAAATCAGCCATCACGGACATACAACAAAGATGCACGGGACAGAATGTGCTCTTCGCTTTTTGTAAGAGATTTACCGTAAACAGTGACGACTTTGTTGTGCAGTCTTTTGATGTGCAAATAAGGAGTAAAATGATGGAGTAATTCTCAGGATGCTGAGGAAAGCTGTAGTGATGTTTTCATCCAGGTTTTGAATAAAAAAAAAGACAATTTCAAACGACAATAAACTAACTAAGAGGTCAGCAAATAGAACACACAACACTGGACCACACTACACAGGGGCTGGATAAGAGTCCAGCTCTCATCTTTTTGCAGTATCACACCTGCACCTCAGGGTGTGTCTCCAGAGGTCATCATCAAAAGGTGATGTATTCAGACATGAAATTGTAACATTCACCCAGAAATGATATGCCACTAAACTCATTGCAATCACAATTCTTTATTCTCTTCAAATAAGCTAGCCTCACAGTGTCTAACTAATACACCATAACATTTAACAACCCCTCATCTGTAAGATATGTGCTTATTTTGTAAAATGTCCATCAGTACAAGATAATCTGCAACTACAAATTTTTTTGCTCATGTCCTAGCCGGTTCTCTGAGGGGACAGATGCCAAGAGTGGATATGTTGCCACTAGGAGCGGCTACTGAAGTCAGAATGGGCTTATGTTTCTGTCCGTCAAGCACACACAGTGACCCACAATAGTATTCATGGCAACCATGTCTCAATCCAGACAATACCCACGCGGTGTTCGAAAAGTCTTCTGGTCATTGTTTGTCCATTTTGTAGCCCTTTAAACCTCAGGAAGTACTGGTAAACAAACTGAAGATCCCTGATCATGCTCTTTTCAAGTTCAGGATGTGGGTAAATAAAGGGATCCAGCTCTCAAATCATATGAAAACCTTCCACCACATGTCAGTTATACGCTTTCGTGTACAGTACATACCCTGAATGCCTCACAGATTGAACAGATCATTTTGCAAAACCCATTTAAAGGAGTACTGACAATTCACTGGCAAGGATCTTTGTATATCTTTGTAGTAAGAAGGCCATGCTCGAGAGATTACACAGTAACACTGAAATGTTAAGTCTAATGCTCGTGATTTCTCTGTAATATTAACTCAGCAGCTAATATTACCGTCACACTATTGATGAGTGCAATAGAAAAAGACAAGCAAGAATGATGACCAGGACATGTAGCAAAGGGATGTTTAATGATTTCTTTGGACAGTGGAATGTACATGTCCATTGCTGCTGATGCATTACAAAATAAGAGAATAACAAAATCAACCACTTGGTGTTGGGTCAGTTCATGATTTCTTTTATCTACGATACAAAATGAAGTGGCGCTAGATGAGTGATGCCTTGATTGACCAGTAGGGGGAGAGCCAGTCTAGGCTTGTGCATGATTACCTACGCTGATGTCTTCTCATGTCGCCTCATTGATTTTCCAATCTCATCTGTAAGTGTCGTGAGGTTAGATGGACAGAAGGCATAGCTTATCTGCCAAACACACCTTTACCTGAATCCAGGATCGGATTAAATAAAAACTCGCTTGAAATAAATTGCTTTGTCTTAATGACACTGAAATGTTGATGGTCCAATACAGTTTAAACGCCACGCCATCTTGGCACAATATCAAATAACCTCACAGCACCGTTCATTATTATAATTACAGAAGTCAAAATATAAGTAGGCTGACTTCATTTAGGACGAAAAGCCACAAAGAGTCAAATGACAGTAAAACTTAATTTAAAAAAATATACCACAGTTCTAACGCTTATCTAAGCAGAGGTGGGTGTTCAAGCTGCAGGAAAGGGGACTGATTTTTACAAATTACACAACAGTAGTGCACCAAACCATATCGGTTGTGTTATGTAGGGCTACTCGGTATCTCTAGTGCTGCTAGTCTAAATATTCATCCTTCATGTTAAGCGGTCCTGACAGGTGAACAATTTAACAACGGGCACCTACTCACTATTTGCTCTAAGAGTGGTGACTTTTATTATTGCTATTCTGTTTCCTCTCCGGTAGCAGGTAATCCCCCCACCCCATCGCACATCATTTGGTTGAATGGGAATGCTCTATGAAGTGGTGAAGGTCTTGGTCCCCTACATCACATGAATATGTACTTGAACGTCAAATGATCGAGGAATCAAAGGTGGGCAAACTTGACCTGAGGTGAATGGAAAGTGCAGTGATCGAGTCAAAATGTGCTGAAAATGCATTGGAATTCATACATTCCTCTGTGGCTCACTGGGCTGGGCAGTCATTCCTCACATCCTGTTACAAAATGAAACAAATTTAAGACTGTTACGATGGGTATGCAAAAAAACAAAAAACAACACACAAATTCAATAGTGTGTGTTTTTGAAAAAGGAGTGAGAGAGGTGGAGTGAATGATTGCATCAAGTGCTAACATGTACTCTGTCTATAAAAAACTACCTTGGTACTGAACACTGGACTCTAACAAATAATCTGGTATACAACATTTACAAAATGAACATTGTAATAGTGATACTCATAATATATATGCTACCGCCTTCCTCTGGTTCTCGTCTGTGTCTTAAACCTCTGAGGACATCGATGCTCGTCTATTTCTCACACAGTAAAGCGTACACACCGCACCCCGTTGAGTGGCAGCCTAATATAAATAGAGAACAGGAAGACTCTGTGACCAGTGAGTACACCTGCATGTGTATCCTGAGTGTGCGTGGGTGGTAGCTCAGCTCGTAAACCAGGCAGCCACAATTTGCCGGTAGACTCAGCAGTGAAGAGATTTAAGAGAGTAAACTTCTGGGATACCGAGACGCTTCAGCTCTACAAGGTATAAGGTGTCTTTATCCATGACACTCGCACATTAAGACAGTCTTAATATATTTTAGGAGATAATAATTATGTCAATAATAACAATAGTATTAAATATCTGTCAAGGTTACTTCGGGCCCGTCGCAGCAGAGAGATAATCTGCATTGTTCTGGACCGTTTTGGTGTCCCCGCGATCGCCTCGTTTAGCTCCGCCTTCAACTGCGCCGCTCCGAGGGCTCGGTCTCGGTGCATCCCTCGTACGTCTGTGTGTTCGTCTGAAATGCGTCTCTGTGTTTGTGTCAGTGAGTGTCTGGATCTGAATTTTCTTCAGCGGATAACTCGTTGCTGGTTCACTTTCAGAGCCGGGTTTGGGCCTCGGGGACGTATATCTCGATGCTGTCAGCACTTTCTGTGGCGGAGTTCTGTCGTACCGACGCCGCGCGCTTTGCCGCCATCAAACGTTTTCTGGCTTCTTGTCGTTGCTTGTCCACGGCAGAGTCCACGCTCCTGTCCTTCCCCGTGGACAGTCTGGGCTTAGACTGCTTCTTTGGCACCGATGACGGAAGCTGCTTGTTTTCCTCCTCGAGAAAAATAAGGCATTACACATGACCGTTATTTATCAGCGACTCATTTGGCTCCCTGCAGCTGTATTTTTATTTTCAGTGTGATGAAAGCGACCCGTTAACAAAATACCTGCTTCTCTGGTTTCTCAGGAAGTTGCCAGTTGTTGGCTTTGAGTTGGTAGAGCTCATCAAACTTCATGCTGATGTCCTCTATCGAAAGTTGTAGAAGATCCCAAAACCCTGCGAGATCCTGTGCCGTCGGTCGTGGGTTGGCATTCACGTTCTAATGAGGCAAAGATGAGACGCTGGTCAACTGATGAACGAAAGCATGCAGTGCAGAAAGGGCCCCAAAGTTATCAGGGTAGTTTGTTGTGGTGTTGTCGACTTTAATCCTGCCTGTTATAATAGTATTTTTATATTATTTCTTTGATTAGGTAATCACTGGTGGGCCGACGTCACACTGTTGGAAGATGGGGAAAGTTTCAGTGGAGAGGAGATGGAGTGTAGTGATTGTGTGTGTGTGTGTGTGTGTGTAATAACTTTGTTACATGTGCGTGAATGACCAGTGAGTATGACCGTGATGTCATTCGTAATCCTTTTCGTGCTTGTAAGGGTAGTCTAACGAGTGTTTCCGTGTTTATTGTATGTTCTGACTCCTCTTAAGACTGTCACATGCTTTGCTGCTTTGTTACTACGTAGAGTGTACCAGATATTGTCGACGATACTAAAGCAGATACCGGAAGTACGGAATGCGTATTCCAAAACAAGAGCGTTCTCTTTGTTAGTGTTAGCTCGACAGCGATGATAGTATTGTTGGTTTGTATGTTAGATTGGCATCGTTTTCTATATTATGGTTTAGTTTATGGATACGTTTACTGTTTTTATTCCTATTTTGTTGTTCTTTCACAAGGAAACCACCGACACAGACATATATATGGACATGGACTAAAGAGGAAATGAACTTTCATCCCTCTACTCATCTTCATTCATACTTCTGGATATTTAGCCTTAAGTGGTGTTCTGGCTGACGCACCATCGTGACAAAATAGAACCAGTTACTAACTTTTGATTGTCTCCACTACATGCAATTCGAGAGATTTAATATGATTCGGGGTCACTCACCAAGTTCTCATTACAGAGTCCTCTGAACTGCTCAAACTTCTGTGACATGAGAAGCTGAGCGCTGCCTACTGCACTGCGGATCGTTCCCAACACTACAAAAGCAGACAGAGATATGAACGAGACTGCGGAAATCTACAGTGCATGCCTGAAGAAATACAAGGGAAATAACATGAGTTCAAAATTAGAGACGAAGGAAGACATCAGGAGGTTCAAGGTCTCTTCATACATGAGGAAAAATCGAATGTGTGCTATTAAAGAGATGTATTGGATGACATTTACCATATAATACTCTGTAGGGACACAAAAGAAAAGATCATTTATTCTGCTATTTTCCTTAGGTCCACAGTGGACAGGAGGAATATGAATCTGATGGAGGCTCTATTGCTAGTTGGCTCATCGCTCATCCATATTTACGGCACTGTATAGACAGAACTGCGTGAGTGGTATTCTGGGAGATGAAAGTCAAATGACTGTGCAGTGGCTCCATTATAGCTAAAATGAAGCCCTCCCTAATGAGCAGCATTCTACTGAGCCATTAGCAGTAATGATTGCGTCTTACTTTGTCTTGTCTGCCCTGCAGTCCAAAGAAAGCAGGACCTGACCCAATCCCGTCTGCACGCTTCACCAGTACAAACAGTTCTACACGTCACCGACTTAACCAGCTGTTCACTGTAATTCCTCAAGAATGGTTTGGGGCACTGGGAGCTGATGGTTTACTCAAGGAAATCACAATGAGGCTTCAAATGCAGTCACTTACCCTCCTCTGAGATCTTGTTGTCTTTGGTCTCCTGCTCCATCTGTTGACACCAGCCCTCCATGCGGCCCGTTTCTGCCTGCAGCAGCTTCAGAAACCAGTTACCATCTCTGAGGCAGGCAGGAGTGGTGGATGGAACAGCATCTCCTTGAGCGCTGCAGTTCCCAGTCTCCAAACTGGGGTCGGGGGGTGGTAGCGAGGAGGGGTCCAACGCCGGGTCTAGAGTCTCCAGCGGAGACGTGGTTTTCTTGGATGGAGCTGACGTGTGTTTGAGGGGCTGCTGCTCTGCGGCTTTGTTCTCTCCGTTGGGCGTGGCAGCATTCACTGTTTGGCTGTTGGTGCAATTGTTGATGGTGGGGTTTTCTGAATGTGAGGCGTTGTGGGGCTCCTGAGGTTCAGTCTCTGTATTCTGTCTGGAGGCCATGCTGCTGTCCCGGCTCAGACTGAAGAGAAAAATCATACACAGACGACTCCATAAAACAAACAACAGTGAGTAGTGGGTCAAATATGTTCCATAGTATCAGCGGTAGGCTCGACGCCTGAACACGTTACTGCAGCCAAGCATGCACAAATCATTGTAGATGATACGACAAGTATCATTTACTGCAAAGGGGCAAGAGCCTGAAGGCTGGCTATACGACGAGAAAATGGGACGAGGGTGGGGGGGGATCCAGACCTCTTCCATGATACAACATAAAGAAACGGCAGACTCCTGCTTTCAGAGCTAATGAGCACGAGGGGGAAGTGAGCTGTCCAACAAATGTGATGAAAGATAATTACAGTGCAGTGGAAAAAGTTGAAACGGTCCATTTGTCACCATGTTCAACGCACTACAGTCCAAATGAGAGCACGAGCTCATCAATCAGAGCCCTGGGCTGCTGTGCTGCAGCTAGGCTGACTGCTATACGACCTCCACTCCTGTCTGTGCAGGAAGCAGATATGTGCAGACAACCAAGATTAAAAGCTTCAACTCCCTAACTATTTATATGTAACGTAAAAAGAAACACTTTGTCCCTTTACTGCTCCCACTCTCCTTTCCACTTTCTATTGTGTAAAAGTAAAACAAAACTTTTTTTTTTTTTTTTTATTGAGACTGTGATAGGATGGTGTGTCTCTTAACAAAGTCTCTGGTAGAGTGTAAGACATAATCTTTACAACAATATGAATTAAGAAAACAATTCCGGTATAAAAGTGACATCTCTGTGACAACACGAAGCTCATCAGCACCACATGGACACTTTGTCTGGTTGATCTGTCAGGTCCACCTTTTCCTCCCTTCACTCAGATCCTCAATAATACACTATAGCTGGTGCACACTGTCATTTTTTTCCTCATGGTATATAAAGTAAGATGATTACTAATGTTTATGTGTTTACTGTCGTATTTAGTGTGTACTTACGGCCTGCCGTTTTCCACTTGAACTCCAATAGACTGGAACTTCAGGGGGGTGGCCAGGGGTAGCAGCTCCTCTCGTGGGGTTGGCAGAAGACAGTCCACCTGAAAAAAGTGTCAAACGCAATAATGAAGGCATTTTCAGCTTTCACCTAATGAAGAAGAAGAAGGGTACTTTATTGATCCCAACTCTTTAACCCATCCTATGAGGAGCAGTGGGCAGCCAACACATGCACGTGCAAACACACACAGAACAGCCCGGGACCAACTCCAGATCTTCTACCTTGCCTTGGTCAGGGACAACGGCAGTGTGTGGTTAACCTAACGTACATGTTTTTGTGGGTGGGGGAAACCGGAGCACCCGGAGGAAACCCACGCAGACACGGGGAGAACATGCAAACTCCACACAGGAAGGTGTGGAGGTCGACCCCGGGATTCGAACCCGCACAGTACCAACAATGTAGCAACAGTAAAAGAAAAAAGCCAATGATTCTTACTTGGATTCCAATAGAGGACAGTTTCCTCTTGGGTGCGGTTGGGGGCTGTCCTAGAGAGACACAGGGGGTTAGGGTGTCATTTTGGGCCTGGGAAGAGGTGGAGGTGGTGCTAGTTGCAAGAAGCTCACGAGGGGCTGGGACAGGGGGCGCAGAGCTTGCGACTGGTGCAGCCGACGCGGAAGGGGCAGGGGTTGCAGGCTGGGTGTCCTTAGCCAGGCTGCCGGTACGGATGCTACAAAGGCTGTCCGAGGAGTTGCTGCGTCCTGACTGACTGTTGACCTCGCTACCACGGTCCTGCTGATCCAGGTAGGTGTCCTGGGCTGACTCTGTGCTGCTCTGCACCGTCACAGAGATGAGGGGCTTACAGGTGCTTCTGGGTGGGATCGGTGGAGGAGCCTTTCTACTGCTGACTGTTGACAGAATAATAGAGGCAGACGGGGGGGTTAGAATGTGAAATCAACCACAAGCAAATGTTGAACTACTAATATAATTCAACAAAACAAGTCTGAAAAAAAAACTACAAACTCCATTAACACATCTGCAAATACAAATATGCACTTTGCCCCTATTTATGCCTTACAGGCTGCAATGAGGGCTACTGCTGTGATCACTGACAGTGCGTGGGTGGCTGTGTTTCACTGACGTCAGAGAGCCTCTATGGAATGTCCCTTTACCTACCTCCTCCTCCTCCTCCTCCTCCTCAGTGCTTTTGTCAGATAAGACAACTCTGCCATTACGGCCCAATAAAAAATGCAGTGAGACCAACAGAGCAGCACCAGTCTATGGAGGTGTGGACCTCCTGGTAAAATAATACATCATTAAAATTTCAAGAATTGTTTGGTACCTGAAGGGTCGCTCAGATCATTCTGAAATTAAACAGATACTGCTCGACTTTTTAACAACACCAGCTGTAAATCACCATTCTCACTTTCACACCCATACTGGATTAAAAAAACGGGTACAATGAATATCACATTTTAGCTTGTTGAAAGGTCTCTGGGGTACCAAGTAAATGCCTTACTGTCCTCTACATTTATTCCATAGTCTCTGTCTTCAGAGCGTCAATGTGCCTTCAAAACTCTCAATGACATCGTGTACAATATATGACAGAAAATGTCAAACCGGGATTACGAGTGAGCAAGCACAATCTGACTTATTTCACGGCTGTTGACAAACGGAGTAACTTCGAGTACAATAGGAAAAACCAGGGGTGACTAAAATCACAGGCTTTACTCAAGAGCCGAAAGGATACCGAGGCACTTTAGAGAAGATGCTATTTAAACAGCTGACTAACATCTACCTCACTGATAGAGCTGGACACAAAAAAAAATGAAAACAAAAATATTACTTTTACTTTTCTTTTCAACACATTATTGATTTATTCTTAATGACACCCATCCAAAAGGTAATTCAAGGCTCACAGGATACTGAGGTTGGCCTCTCCAGGGTGGTGGTTTCAATCTAAATAGCAGCCTAAGTCCCTGTAATTCTGAATGAGCTATCCTTCCTTCAGCAGCTGATGACTCACAGCATCAGTAAGGCTCTCATTAAATCCCACCAATATAGACAAACATGGATGTGGAATCGACTCCACTTAGGCCTTGGAGGAGCTAAAACCACCCATCTCAATGCAGTGACAGCCTCGACTAGGAGAACATATCCAGCTGAAAACAAAAGAGTACATTTTCCCCCAATAATGAGACACATTCTTGGAGTGTTCACCATAGATGCATGACATTCCCCAAATTAATTCATGTGCTGTGGTATGCGCTAAGCCTGAACACACGCCTCTGTTCCATTTGTTGTGTCTGCAGGGCTAAACTCGCTCTCTTACCCACATAGAGCTCTGGGCCTGATATCCACTCTGATAGTCTTAGAGTCAAATAACTATTATCATGAAGAGAAGAGCGTCTTTTCTATTGCCTTTAACAGAATGAAGTGGTCCTACTGGTGATTACATACAATCACTGCAAAAGAGCACAATTCATTTTGCTGTCCATGTGTATGTTATGTTGTGACAGCTAAGCATGTGCCCATCTCATCTACCTGTGGTCGCAGTGCCAGAGGTAACAAGGAGAGGATTACCCCGGACCTTTGAACCTTTGACCTGAGGGTCAAGGCCAGTTTAAGAGCCTCCAGCTGCTACCACTTTCTCTTTTCAAGTAACCTAAAGCCCCTGCTCTCAATGCAACACCGATCTTTAACATTCTGTCCATGATTGATAAATGGAAGAAAAGTACATGGAAAGAAGTTCACTGAGCTAAAGCACACTGTCTGTACTACAAGCACATATTAAAGGGAAGAATGTGGACATCCGGGGTCTGTCAGTCAATTAATTGAAAGTCACTTGAGATCCCTTTCAAAACCGTCAACACAACAATAATCATAAAATTTGATCTGAATTTCTTGAGGGGTAAAAACCCACACGGCACAGCTGAAACAGGGAGGATGTACCCAGGCTCCATCAGCATGTCTGTCTGAGAGCTATCGAATGACCACTTCCTCGCCCTCCACAGCCAGCTAAAACAGGAGAGTTTTTTAATGCAGCACAGCATACTATTAGCTCCATTTGAAAAGAGAAACAGCTTCACTCATAGTTTTGGGCGAGAATGTTCCAAATCCCAAAACCAGACTTGTGTCCTTGTTTGGAAATTAGGATTACAGCTTTGCTCTTTTGAAAGCAATTTTAATTTATAGTGTGTGTGTCTGTGTTGTTAATTAGGCTGCATAATGCATTTGGAAGGCAGTGTGGCTGCACAGTACCTACATTGTAGCTTAACATATAGCAAAATATACACTAAGCATTATCATTATTATTATTATCATAGTCATCATCATGTATTTTCCTTTGTCTACCTGTACAAAGGATTATTTAATCTCGTGCAAAAATGGGGTACCAGAGGCTCTGCTTTGTCCAAGAGTAGATGTCATACAGTGGGAAGGTATGACAGGCAGCAAGACTGAGTCCTTGACTAAAAGATAAGACCAGAATCCGCAGCTGTGGAAATGATAATGCACAAAAGCCCACCATTCTTCAAAGTATTGTATCTTCAGACCTGGTTCTATGGTAGGCCTGATCCCATATAAATGCAAGGGTTGGCATTTAATGTGATCTTTGCATTCTCAAAGTATCTTTATGAAGGCTTAGAGTCTATCTGAATGGCTGCAAGCGGTATAAAGGTCAATTCCTACGGTGAGGCCAGTTATCAATGACATCCTTTTACACCATTCAACCTTTCAGCCGGCCTGTTGAGAGTGCACATTTTCTGTCACATTAAGTGCTTCTCACACACGAACGGTGTCTGACTGATCAATCTGCAAAGTAATTTATCTTCATATTAGCAGCACAATGATGTTTCATTGATGGGATTTGTTAAAAAGATGTGCAATGGATTGCTTCAGAGTGGATTTTCTGCTATTTTCCACAACGTCTTCAAGAAGAAGAAAGTAGAAAGAAAGAAAGGTACTTTATTGATCCCCGTAGGGAAATTAATTCGCTGCATTCTTGCCCATCCTCAGTGAGGAGCAGTGGGCGGCCAACACACGCACACGCAAAAAAACACACACATAACAGCGCCTGGGGACCAACTCCACATCTTCCTCCTAGTGCCTTGGTCAGGGGCAATGGCAGCAGTGATTAACCTAACATACATGGTTTTGTGGGTGGGGAAAACCTGAGCTCTCGGAGGAAACCCACGCAGACACGGAAAGAACACAGAAACTCCATACGGAAAGGAGGGGCGAGCATACCCGGGAGTCAAACCCACAACCTTCTTGCTCTGAGACAACAGCGCTAACCACCACGCCGCCGTGCCGACAAACCAAACCGCCGAGCCGCACAGGAGCCAATGAGCCAGAGGTATGAGTGGAAAGGCAGCAAATCCTTTGGCAGGGTGCGTGGACTTCAAAGACAGAGAGGATCATTTATTATTACTAAAACAGTCCGCCTGCAGTTCTTTAGACAATGCTGGCTAGACAAACTGACAGGAAATGTAAACCACTTACGCAACGTACAGGACAAAAAATGACAACACCAAAAAAACTGTGGCTGTGACAACAAACACCAATGACTTCACTTGGAAAACCTGTAGGACTTGATACAGGATTCACTACCTGGAACCTCTGAGGACATAAGTGTTCCAAATGTATCTGCAATATCAAACAGATCATTAAGATTGCAGCTTGTTAACAGCTATTCACACAGACACTGTGCCTTCCTATCTCTTGGAGGTTGAAATGCTCTGGCTCTTATTTTGCTGGGCTGACAGCCCGGGTTAGAGCGTAATCAACTGACTGAGAGACACCTGGCAGGGGCCTCTGACGTTAAACCCTTTGGGCTGTATAGCTGTGATAATTATCACGCCCGCACGGCTGATAAAACGTTCCCATCAATCGCCACAGGTCACAAGGCCCCTGGTAAGACACCTGACTCCAAAAAATCTCACATCAATCCAGTTCCCAGTATCAATCAAAACTCATACAGGTTCATTCTCACACCGTTAAAAGAGCATACAAGTGTTTAGAGAAGCAGAGGAACAAAATATAATGGATTCTCATCTGCATAAAGGTGGCAATTAACATTTCAGATCCAACACAGCTGTCATAAGATACACAAGGGAATTTGGGCGATTCACCATAGCTGATCTTTGCACTTCAGGACATTACATTTTAAAATCATTTTATCTGAATGTGACCTCAGCTCTTTGGTTTCCGGGCCGATCTGTTTGTTGCATCTACTCAGCATCCTGGTTAACATTTGTAAGCTTGTCTTATATGATACACCTTTTGTAGCATATACAAAAAAGTGATTCGTTACTTCATTCACTTACCACAAAGTACGTAAGAACTAATACCACCAACACAACACATGGACAATGTACATACTAGAGATACATTTTTCAGATTCTACGGAGAACTAAGAGGCTGTTCATATATAACCATAACAAAAGTTAAAAGTACACCGTTATTATTTATTTGCTACTGAAAGACTAAACTGAACACAACAGTTTTGACCTGGACATGACAGAGTCCAATATTCGTACAAAGAAATATATCTCACTATGTCAACACTACATAACTACAAGATTAGTCTCGTGATTATAGTGTTTCCTCATTTAAATTTCAAATGATTGAAGGAGCAGGTCAATGATTTACTATCTGCCCTGTTCACTAACATGTCCAGGAAGCCTGATGACTGTTGACCTTACAGTGAAACTACAGCAGCTTCACCCATTGAGTCAGAGATTACCTCATCAATGGGAGTGAGAACAAGAGCGCATGCTGTGGAGGATGACTCAAAGTCTATCTATGCAATACGCAGACGGTCTGTGTGCAATGTGGTACTGGACACAATGAGCATGTCGGCTGTTACACTGAAGCTTCAAAGCCATTGAAAACAACTGTCAAGGAGCCTGTTTGTGTAATTTCATTCAACTCGACCAACTTTAAACGAGCAATAAAATAAAACATTTTCTACCAACCATAGAGGAGCATCATTCTTGACAGTGATCAGTGTCAGTGAGTACATATGAGGGACAAACATTCTTCATGTTGTTTACTGTCTCGTGTTAGACTCGGGTGTTCCTACAAGGCCTCTGAGGTATCTCATCTGCTGAGCCTTCAGTTTGCACAGGGAAGGAAAAATAAATTATTGATCATGTTCTCAGGGCTTAACACGTGATAGATAGCTGCTGGGTAAAACGGCACAGGGGAACGTGTATCAACAGAATAACTGTACTTTAGATGAGAGGTCTGGTGAGTGTTTAGATCCACATTCAGTGAAATTAAAACCACACAAAGACTCCTCTTTGATAGGTTGAAGTTACCAGGGAAAAATAAACTTTTACCTGGTGAACCTAAATGTAAAAATCACAATCTTCAGTAGTAACAGTGATCCGTTCGGAATGTATTGATCTCACAAAAAAACTAAACTATAATCTGCTTTCACTGTCACGTTAAAACCGAGAACATTAAAAAAAAAATGTTGACAAGACATGATTGGTTTGACATGGTCCAAAGTCCTATTCCACATTATCTCTGCTTCATCTACAGAATCCATCGTTTTTTTCATATTTTCAATACTATCAGGTACAAGCATTGTGTCCAGCAGATTAACTATGATTCACACATTTAAAGGACATCTATCCATTGTCTGTTTTGACTCAAAGATTGCAAAAACAACCTATTTGGCAGCAATAAGTGGCTGACTCAAGTTAACTTTAAACTACCTTGCCATCATGCTACGTTAGCCTGCCTTAGCCTCCGGTGGGCTACGTTAGCCTGCCTTAGCCTCCGGTGGGCTACATTAGCCGTGCTAGCCGGGGAGCGGATTGTCCATTCAGTGATCGGTCGGCTGTTAGAGCAACGTTAGCTAGCGGTTCCTAGCTAAATGGCAACCGTCTGTTCATATGCGCTATCTCCGGTCACTAGAATGTAATATTCAGCGCTGTGCTACCCCCAGTGCCTTCTATAGCTACAGTGCTTGTGGGCTAACAACGAGCCGCTACTCCCGGTAGCTTCTCTCGCTCCGCTACAACCAGACTAACAATAACCAGCCACCTTGCTGGTTACCAGCCTCTCTTGCTGGCTTGCTAACAATCCCGATGATGAGCCTCCTTTCCGTCATCCACGTTAGCGAACATACCCTGTTTAGCTCACGTTAGCTCGCCGTAGCTAGCAGGCACACATTCACCCCTCAAACATAACCCAAACACAAAAATGATTGAAACCTTACTGTCTCACGGGTGACTCGAAAATCCTTATTTTGTCTTCACTGACGGAGAGTAAAGCGGACATACAGATCACTACAGTATCCTGCCGTCTGACACACAACGACGCTAGGAAGAAAAGATTTGTAGAACACGCCCTTGACGACCAGGATTGGAGTCCACGTTTTCTCTATCAGGGCTCCTCGCACGCGATTGGACGGCAGCGGACCGCGAGCTCATCGAACTCGAAGGTGATTGGTTAGAATCTGTGCGTGTCGTTGTCTGTGGATGCATGGCTCATAGGTGCGTTTCGTTTCGTTTCGTTTGAGTTCTCCACCATCGCGGGAATGGATGCGCGTCTTGAAAGAAACCATTTGAATCGTTTGGTGACCGTCATTCCCCAAAATAACAAAACTTCGTGTTACTCGCGGAAATTCGTGCGTGAGTGTTTAGTCAGACATAAACGACAAAGAACACAATATGGAAACGCTCTCTGACCTACAGAACTGTTGTCAAGCGAGGCTTTGTCTACTGAAGATAATGCAAATGCATTCATGAATTCGTGATCATGCAAATGACATACGGAGAGAGAGAAAGAGAAATGCAAACAGAGAACCAGGGATTAAAAACATTACAGAGCAATTCACCTAGAAGTGTTTTTAATCAAACATTTCAAGAAACCAGCACAGCACAGAAACGTCAACTTGAGCAAAACAAGTCTTATTTGGTTAGTCTAGCAATTGATGATAGGTAGTGTGTAGAATGTAACTTTCTTTATCAATACACTTGATGTTATGTTTATGTATTTGTGCCATTCTTAGCACAAGTTGAATTTTCACTTGTAATGTGACATATATATACTGTATATATATTTCTAAACTATATTTAAAATGTAGCCATCAAAATATTCTGATTGCGTGTGTAAGCGACTGCCATTAGTTTCCTTAACAGAGTTTTAGGATTCACCCTCAGCATCAGGATGAGGATCATGCACATCAGGGGGGATCTCAGGGTAGAACTGCAGCTCCTTGAGTCTGCTGAGGTGGTTGGGCCTCATCAGGATGCTCCTGGACGCCTCTCTGGGTAGGTGTTCCAGGGCCATCGAAACTGGAAGGAGACCACGGGGCAGACCCAGAATAAACTGCAGGGATCATATATCCCTGGAGCTGAGGAATGTAGTCAGGGAGCCGAACCCCTGGACAACTGTCTTAAAAACGCTGCTGTCAGCAGCACCCAGAAAAGTGGTGGAAATGGATGAATGTGTGGTTGGATGATGCATGGAAATGTCCCTCCGCAGAAAGACTCCATTTGAGGAAGGGGTTATGTTTGTGGTTATAAGTGTACTTATACCCCATTCTATATTACCACTGCTAATTACACCCAACTTATTTAATGTATTTGTACTTGAGAAGTCATTTATTTTAGGGTGTGTAACTTTTAGTGCATCTCATATCAAGAGACAACTTGACAACTTCCAATTTTCAACAAACCTATTTTTACATTCCCTATGTGAATGTGTGGATGTTGTTAAGTAGAATACATTTCCACCCACTCACCTGACACTCAAAAATCAAAGAATACCTTCAAACAGTTCTGTTGCACTTGGAGGTACTCACTGGTGTTGGAGCTGAAGCCTGTGGTGGTGGGTGGCGGCGAGTCTGAATCCACCGAGGCCGTATCTTCGTCCTGGGAGCAGCCCGCCTGGATGGCCCGCAGGTAACTGTGGCTGCGCGACCGGAAACAAGTAGGTGCGGGCAGATCCAGAGCGTCCACCGCCTGAGATTCCCCCTCAATGTACGGCACCGAGCGCCCACACACTTGGCCGTACACCTGAAAGAACGCGTGCAGACTCACACACTGAGAACCGAGCGAACGCTGAGAAGCAACAGTTCACTAGCTGTACACCTGTGAACGGACATTCAGCCCCATTTGGAAGTTTGAACCAACTTGATAAAACTTAGGTGTTGACTCAGAGTTAAAATGTGTCAAATTTGACAGAAACATCCTGAAGGTACTGTTGGCTTGTTGTACAGTTGTTGTAAATTACTTTAAAAAATCATGGTTGCATTTACTAGCAACAAACTGTTTAGTTAATGCACAAATTTGTCTTCACAGTGTAAAGTGAGAATCAGCTCTGACACTAGAAACCATCCGAATTGTTTAATCATTGACTACCTGCATGGCTAAGTGATACGTTATACTCCTGGGGAAACATAACACCTTGTTGACAGTTTGGCCAAACAATATCTTTACTAATTGAGAATAAAAACCAACATACAACATTTTACATGAATGATAATCCATCAAAAATCTATTTAGCGCTCACAAACACTTTTCTATCCTCCAATATGGAATCTGCGTGGCAGACTATTGTAAAAATGACATAAAAGCTCATTTGTCGAAGGAATGCTGATACGAGCGCTTCCTATTACGGGTTGGCATGGTAACTGGGGATGCTGAGATTCTCTGATTCTGCTTTGTGCTCCATACTTGCTGACATACAACGAAATCCTTGGTGCATACAGGATGTCCCACTTTTGACAGTCCACGGCTACACCCGAGTGCCTTTGCAATTCCACTGGCTTATTCCCAAATGTCTTATTCAGCAGTCTCAGGAGATAACTCATATATTCAAATATCCTCTCCCGGTAGCTGCACAAATGCAGAATAGTGCCAATGCATTTCTCTATAATCCTTGGTCATTATTCCTCTTCTCCGTTGGAGGCTTTAAAATCGATCCTGACAGATCTAATGTGTGAATATTTACAGTTTTTCGTCACATTGGCTAATTGAGAGAATAATACAATGTACCAGAATAATGTGAGAGATAGATAGTCTAGATCAGCATGCGTTCAAGAACTCGTAATGATACGATATGTTTCATGAAGTAGCAGACATACCTGAATCCCCTGGCCTCGGCCCAGCGTGCCACAGCACTGACTGAAATCGTTGTTCCTGTGGCGCAGGGGGGGCTCCAGCGGACTCACCAAGCAGTCTAAGTTATCAAGGCTCCGATTAGTGGACAGCTCTTTCAGGGAGGGTAAGGAGCTGTCCAAGTGGAAGAAAGAATCAGTTTGACAGACGTCAGAGAGTGGGATAAATGGGTGCTGGCTTTGTTTTGATGATATGCTTTGAGACACACTCCAAAATCTTCCCCTGAGTATTTCAAAGGTTAAAAAGTGAAATGTGTGGACAGTGATGTGTTAAAGTATCAGCACAGAGGAAACTCTCAGGTTATGGGTTGATCTGATAACAGTCCGCGAATTGATTTTCTGATTGACATTGAAATTGTTTCCTCTGTTCTGGGTGGCCCACTCGGCCCCTGCTGTTAGTGGAAATGTGTGTGCGGCAAGCGAAAGGTGCGGCGGAGCGACTGCCGTATGAAATTTGCGCGTTATGAAATTGCAAAGTGAGGAAGCAGGCAATAACAAGGCAGTCACACCACTCAGGGGTACCTGCGAGGTAAGAGATGGAACAGGCGCAGGGGGGCGATATACGGGGGGAGGTTTAGAAAAGAGGGTGACGGGCAGTGGGGGTGGGACATGTGAGGGTGGGTGGAGGGCCGTACTTCCTGCCTTTGGGAGACACTGACCTCAGGTGCTGCATAGAGCATGCACTTTGTAGCGGAGACCACAGAAAATCCTCCCGCATGACCGCGTAGTAACGAGGCCTGTCCGAGCGGATGTATGGGCAAAACACATGGCACAAACAATTTCACCTCCTTTTGCTTGATAGCATCAAGTAAAGATATGCCACAGCTGAAAAGTTCCCTCCCATCCGGCTACACCCGTGACTTCATGAAAAACCTCAGGCTGCTGTTTGAGTGAATTATTTGTGACACAATGCTGCCACCTGGTGTCTTTAGGGACAAAGACGTATTTTAACAGGAAATACAAGTTCTTATCAACATTCTCATGAATGTACAAACCAGCTGTGGCCAAACGACGATGTATGACCACAGAGCTCATCGCTCCTGTCTGACGATGGTGTGGGTTCTGTGTGCCGTGGGACTCACCTGCGTGCAGGTGGCGGCGGCTGCTGCTCACTCAGGGACTGCTGGGTGGCCTTCAGGTAGCTCTGCCGCCGTGCAGCCGATTTGGGGGAGGGTTTGGGGCTTCCCTCTGATTCCTCGCTGTCCTCCAGGTCTCCCATGGCTTTCACGTAGCTGCCGCTGCGCATCCTTCGACAGGGGATCTCAGTTCCCTTCCCCTGGCCACGACCCAAAGTTCCCGCCCAGTCCCCCAGGGGGACCTGCATCATGAAAACACGTTGAGGACGATTTTAATGGAATGTGTTCGCATTTCATACTGTCTGTTTCTTATACTATGTATGATTTCTCGAATCCTTGGAAACGTATGCAAAATTTGGATTTTGTCGTGATTTGTTAGGAGTAAAACAATGTGAGCAAGTAAATACAATGAAGATTCATTTTCAGTGATAACAGAATAACTGTGGTCAATTTCATTTCATTACGAGGCGAAGCTGGAACTGACCCTCTGATCGATAAGTCCAGTGAACCACAGAGAAAGACTTCGATATCATAAGGCTGTGAACTCAAGCCGAGTTAGAGAGAATGGTGATGAAGATGAATACTCACTGGCCCTCCTACCTGCAGGAACTGTTGGGCCAGGTCCTGGTGGCATGACTTTGATTTGAGCAGGGTCCTGTTGACGGTAGCCGAGCCCTTCTGCAGCACTTGCCGTGCCTGGCTGAGGGTGAGAGTAGACCAGGAGCCCCTCTTCACCAACATGTCCTCTTTGTTGGCCTTGACTCTGGCCTCCCCTTCTTTTGGTGCTGCCTGTGCCACCGGACACGCCAGAAACTTGAGGTCACTGCTACTTTTGGAGGTCTTGAGCGTGTGTGTAGAAATGGTGTTGTAGCCCTGTGGGATATGTCTGGGAGCGGCCTGGCTGTCTGACACCGCCCTGCCGAGGGTCATCATGCTTAGAGGGTTGCGGTAACCGACGGCGATGGTTCCAGCTTTGGTCGTGTCGGCGTCCAGGGTATCGTCTGAGCTCCAGAGACCGAGCGTGGTGGGTCTGGTTTTCTGCTTCGGCCCCTCGGTTTTGGCCCTGTCTTTGCTCTTGCTCCTCCGTGTTGGTCTGGCTCCGTCCTCGGCGGCGCCCGGGGTCACACACACTCCTCCGGCAGAGCGTCCGTTGAGACTGCCTTTGAGTGCAGACGTTTCCAACGACTGGGACTTGGCAAAGAGCTTCTGCACCGAGTGCATCAGGTGGCGAATGCGTCCCGGACTCTCGCTGCGTTGCTTCGACATACGACCTCTGTGGAACTGGAGCGTGCTGAAGCCGTCGTGCTGCAGCGGCAGATGCCTCTCCAGCTGATCCAAAAGGTCGGAGGGCAGTCGATTCATCTTAGCCGCTGCGGAGGAGGAGATGGTGGCCGATCCACTGGTGATCATAGGAGCGCCGGTGAGGCCCAGGCCCAGACCCATGCCCACGGATAAGGAGGTGGACAGCGTTCCCGCCCTGCCGCCCTGCCCGGCTCCGCCCCCGCCCGCCACGCAGCCCTGGGAGCAGTCGACCTGGTTCGCCTGTGAGGTGAAGTGGAGACGAGGGAAAGTGCTGCTATTGGACATCTGACTGAAAGGCAGCAGGCAGTCAGGCGTCAGCGCGGTGGGGCTGGTGGGTGTGCAGTGGTGGAGATGGGGGTCCAGCGTCCCATAGTGGTTCATGGTTGGATTCAACAGAAAAGAGCTGTGCGGGTCGGACGCCAAGGGGCAGAGAGGCTTCTGGTGGAATCCTGCCGATTCACAAGAGTCAGACAGGTGACGGCTGCGGTTGGCTCCTAACCCTTTCATGGTGGCTCAGGCGGCGTCTTCAGAACATTTGTCCAGTCAGTACGGGTCTACAGACCACATCCTGCAGCGTGGGAACAAACACAGACGGTCTATGAACACAGGATTCAGTTCAGGGTGATGTGAGATGGCTATCAGCTGTTACCTCCAATCAGTTTGATGGCTGGGGAAGAGACTGAACAGTAACGACACGTATTGTTTTCATATTATAGTTATTGGCTTTGATTAAAGAGGTCTTTTTTGTTTTTTTTTCTTAGTTTAGTAGACAGCTCTCTCAGGAATGTTTCATTTAAGTGCTGGTGTTTATTCCGTCATGAAAATTATACTGTAATAGGCACAACAGCCATCACAGCACAATCTAAACCCTCAGAGGGAGTTCTACACTTAAAGATAAGGAATGAACACAGTAGATTTAGATCCTATTTACAAGGCTCTCTCTCTCTCTCTCTCTGTTTCCTTGGAATTGTGGCACAGTAATTGCGATGAAAAAGACTTTGGAGACTCTCTCTGCTGCCTGGAACGGAGCACAGAGAGCATTAACAGACTTAGTAATGTAAACAGTTCAGTCAGTTACTCTATACTACAAACCACCAGGTGGAGCACCAGTAGCTAAAGAGGACCAGAGAATGTGGACACTGCATTTGGTCCATAAATGTCATGTCAAAATTAATATTTATAAATACATCCACACATCCACTTGTGTACCCCCCACAAACACACCTCCCATAGACATTCAAAACAGTATGATAAAATAACAATGCTATATTACGGGTTTGGACTCAGAAGGGTGAAAGACAAAAAGACAAATGCACATAAATACATAAAGTAGAACAACCTTACTCAATATCCATCATAGCTGGAACTATCCAGTGTCATCTAGTACATGTATTTATTAGGATTATGTTACTATTTAATTATTATTATTGCTGTTGTTGTTGATGATATTATTTTTATTTTTATTTTATTTTATTTTATTTTATTTTATTTTATTTTTATTTTTATTTTTATTTCTATTTTTTTTTTTTATTAT
>OMNV01020002.1:0-20801 GCA_900303265.1 Brotula barbata
CAGACAGATTCTGTGTTTAATCACTTTCACCCTGACGAGCTGTCTCTGCTTCCCACTCCCCTCCTCGCCCCCCTCTCTGTCTAAATGGTCTCTTTGCTTCCAAACTCCTCTCTTCTCGTGATATGGAGAGAAAATATTTCCGTATGTGCTACATTTGAGTGTGTAAGTTTGTCACTTGGCAGCACACGGGGAAACTTTTCTTGCGTTTCCTGCCCCGGCGTGGCCTTATTGACCTGTCCAATGTTGGAAGAAATACTGGATACATTACATTTGTTAATATTTTCATTTTGAGTCTATCAAGCCAAACTCAAATCAATGAATCTACGTACAACATGGCAAAGTTGTTTGTATAATTTCAGTGCATTTGAATGCTTCAAAGTGTGAAATCCCAATTTTACAGCAGGAAATTGCAAATGTTCAGATCCAGTATCAGTGAGAACCTTATTATAAACAATAACAATCCAAGGTAGGTTTTAAATGAAAAGAAGAAAATAATATCAATTAATGTAAATAAAATGAATAAATAGTAGTGATAGCAGTAGTTTAAGAGGGATGAGGTGGGGTCCTGTGAAGGGAGAGTACATGTGGGAATCCCGGGCTGACTGTGGTCCGTTCTGTGTTTCTGTGTTCTGAGTTTGCATGTTCTCCCTGTGTCAGTGTTGGTGTCCTTGGGTTTTTCCAGTTTCCCCAACCCAGAGAAAGATGTGCATTATGATAGTAACCTGTGCCAACGCTGCTGATCTGGAATTTATTCCCCAGGCGTCAGACAGTGGCAGCCCACTGCTCCCCATAGTTGGGGGGGATTAAATGCAGACGATGAATTTCATCAATTAACTGTCTTCTTCCTCTTCTTCAATGAGAGAAAACTGTTTGTGCCACTTACCTCTGACACAGACAGAATATAACCATGGAGTCTGAGCATCTCGTTCTTTTGCTGCAGCTAAACTCAGTTTGTACGATAAAATTTTAATGATTTTCATAACCTTACATAAAGGAGCAGTGCATTGAAATTCATGAACCCACACACAATTGTGTGCCTGAGCTTCATCGTGTTTCTAAATATAAATGTATAAAACAGCGAAATCTGTGTTTTCAGAGCATTGTCATATAGAGCTGGCTGTCTATGACCTAAAATTAATTTGAGAAATGTTTTAATAACTTTAAAACTATGATCCGGATCTGTGATCTTGGTCCTTGACACTCGATGAATACTTTTTGGGTTAATGTTGCTAAAAAGATAACCTAAAAAGAGGGATAAAAAAAAACCCAACAAAAAGGCCGCTGATCGCTGTGATGGTGTTAATCTGTACACAGATTACAGCTTGGGGGCATTAATAACAGGCGCTCTCTGAAGGTGTCTGTATATTTATCCTGACCCATTTTATGTGTAAATGTAAGAGTACCAGTACACAGCTCAGCTCCTCTGTGTGATTCATAACAGCTGGAGACACTCCATTTATCCACTTACCTGTGCAAATGTATGGTGACCATGGAAACCATTTAATTCTCCTTATCAGCCGCACTCTTGAAGATAGATGTTGTTTTCCTGAAATACCTGAAGTGGAGGAGTAGAATGTGGCAGAATTCCATCCTCATACCTGACCAGAACATGTGACATGGCCAAGGTCACCAAAAAGCGTCTGAACGTGATGACTCCAATCTGAGCAGACCGAAGCTGACATATTTCCAGAAACATCTTTATGTGTTGATTTAATTTGCCCGCTGTGATGGGATCTGTATCAGCAGGGAGGTACGGATGTTGTCTGTTTGTTTGTTTGTTTTGCTGCCTGTAGTCAGTCCTGTAGTCTTGGTGACATAAACCTAAATAGGTGCCTGCCTGATTGGTTCATCAGCTGCGGCCAATTGCCAGCAAAGTTTCAGCACCATGTACCACAATGTCCTGAGCACACAAACTCACATGGGCTCCCAAAAACAACCCCAGTGCCCCAACCACACAGTTACCATCATCACGCAGAGCCCAAACAAAAAGGAAATCAAAACAACTTTAAGGCTGTGACCTTTGGTGAATCATTTCACATCCCAAAATCAAACGTAACAAAGGAGTATTATTGCTTGACCTGTAGGAGCTAGGCTACCATTATATGTATTTTAAAACATTCACATCTTAAGAAGTAGAAAGTTGAAACTTGGTGAAGGATGTGGCTGAGATCAATAAAACCGTCTTTAAAGAGTTTTCATCATCTGTGTGTCTACTCACTTTGTTCTGGCTCTGCAGCGACAAGCTTCAGATGAGAATGTAATACAGGCAGCAGAGAGAAAGGCTTCATCTGCGCCTAACACTCAGAGGTTAAACAGGAAGAATCGGCTCTAAACTGAAGTGATTCGTTTATTTTGGCCTGCAGATCCATAGCTACGGCTGCAAAAATTCAATTAGCCAAAATTCACAGCAGAGTGAAGCAATTCCCGCTCACATGTGCTCCGCCGTGTGTGGTGTGTGTGTATGTGTGTGAGAAAGAGAACACACAGAAATCAGGTGATGTTCCTTGGGAGATGCATTCCTCTCTTCATCTCTTTCACGAGCATGCGGCTGCAGAGGATAAGTGTGAGATCAAACACAGCAGCGGTTAAGCCATGGCAATTACACTCTCCACCTGAGGGAGAGGGGGAGGCAGAGGGGGAGCTGAAGATGGAGTGTGTGAAAGTGTGTGTAATGAGAACAGATTGCAGATATAGGATTCAGAGCACTGCCAAACTCGATGAGTTTTAGGCAATAGGGATGGTTTGTTGTTTTAATAAGATGCGATTCACACTCTGTCCCCACACAGTGTGTGTTTGCACACTCAGTAGAATTTGAATTTGGTGTCAAATTCTTGCCTGAACCCTGAATTTAACAGTCTTGTCCGATATGTTAACAAAGATTTTAAACAAATGAACAAATGCAGATGAGATGGTTGCACAGCACACCACCACCTAAGCAGTCATGGTTCAATATAAAGGAAATCCAATCATTTATCATTATAAAATCAATACCTCATGTATAACACCGAGTGGATGTTATACCAGGTATGATGTACCAACATGTAAAGACTTACATTTATAAGCTTATTGCCGTGTCGCCATTTTTTACTGCAGGCACCTTGACATCGTAATGTACTGTCATGACCTGGCTCAACAACAGATAAACCAACGGACTCTGACCATCACCTTTTATACAGACTTTATTATCTGTCCCATTAATTACAGCCCTCAGGGGTGTGAATGATCCATCAGCAACAGCGCTGTGTTGCATTTGTGCCAGTGAATGTTGTGGGTGTTGAAAGCAACAATAGAACAAACCAAATGCCAAAACAACTACACACGACTGGAAGAGAAGGAGAGGTGAGCTGACAGGAGCCGAGGCATCCTGAGGGCAGAGAGCAAGAGAGAGCAAAATGAGGAGTCTGGAGTACTAAAGCGTTTGTTTCCAGGTGATCTCGATGAGGAGCACTTAGATTGTACAAAGAGTACATCCACAACACGGCCGTGACGATACAGCGAAAGCCACAACTCTCTTCCTCACCGCCCTCACCTTCCTCATAGCTTTCATCAGTACATTTATAAAAGAATTCCAGAAACCTGCTGACTCTTTTCCTCCTTCAGTTCCTTCAGATGTCTCATTCTTTGTTTTCTCCTTTGTCTGTTTCTTTGATTTCTGCTTAGTCTGTGTGTGTGGGCGTGTGTGTGTGGATGTGTGAGTGTTCCTCATCTTCGTTTGTTGTGTCGCCTGCAGTGATGCTCTTAAGAAACAAACACCGTCTGCCTCCCAAATCCCCCTGCCTCTACTGACAGGAGAAATCCTTTCAACATAAGCAACATGGGATCCACTCCATCCATAAACTTGACCAGACCATGTGACTCGCAGAGGACACAAAACACGGAGCGTCCAAATTTGGGAAAGCTTACACGTATTTCGAGATATTTGTTAGATTTGAAGACAGCTTCTGTGGGGAGGCCAAAGAAACAATAAAGTTAAATCAAAGCCACTTTAAAGTTCTGAACGTTGCTCTAATCAAGTCCAAGATCGATTTTAATATTACTGTAACATACAGCCCTCAGTCAAGTGTACACCACATGATTTCAGTCGATTTTAGATCCAGATTTACATCATTTTAGACTAGTTTTACACGAGACCAGATGTGGTTGAGGGCTTTTCAGCTTATCTAAAGCTGCAGCAAGTGTAAGTCTTCTGACAGCTCGCATATTCTGGAATTTCTCTGTCCGTGGCTTCCTCTTAAAATTCCACTTGAGTTAGATAATATCATGCTGACAACATAAAAATGACATCTTACGAAGATGTGCAACATCTTTACATATTGTACAGCTCCCAGAACAATCATAACATTAAAATCCAAGTGTAACCTTAACCCTTGGTGGGAGCACTACAATGAAATATTTTGATCAAATTTATGAAAAATATCTGGGTTGATCACATGATCATAAAAAACATCTTGCAGCTCATTCAGTATCCGGAAACCGTTGTGCGTAGCTGCATTAAAAGCACCACCACAGGGAGCAGCATTTCCCAGTGTTGAGCTTGCCTGTGAGCTGGTTTCCATTGGCTACGATTGTTCATTTTCATTCACTCTCTCTGTGTTGGCTTTTTTCATGCTGTGTGGAGAGTGTGTTGAAAGGTGCGTGGTCTCAAAAAGGTTTCCAAGTAAGTTTGTCCTTTGTTCATGAGGCTACACAAAAACTGACACGGAAGCTCAGATCATAGAAATGGAACAATGATAAACCTCTAAGGTTGAAGCAAGTGGTCTGCAACCTTCACCATCAAAAGAGCCATTTTTGGCCACGTTTTATGAATAATTCCAAGTCGGCAGTCGGAACACGTATTTAAACCTCATAATGAAGGTAACACAGCCTATTAAGTCTGAATTTGCATCAGTAATATCTCTAAATGAACATTCATTAATGTTTTGTCAGACTGCTCCCTGCAGCAGGATCAGCACCTTGGACAGCGCTACTCTGCATCGGGCTATTTTTGATTATTTGGTACCTTACCTAAAACAGATCATTTATTGTAAAACAATAACAAGGATAGCGTTCTCACCCATTTAATGTGATTTCTGTGTCTGAATGTCACTGCAGAGCTTCTCTATACCAAGACTGTAAGACTTAACCTTCACTTTTAACACAAGACAGCAGGGTTTCGTGTTTCAGGTGGTTGCAAAATTTCAATTTTAGGTAGTACATGTTTAAGAAAACCTACTCACACAAGTATGTTGATCCTAAGATGGAGAGGATTCCAAATGCATACTTTGTCTCGTTCACATAACTGTCAGTGAAAGCATTCCAAGTTTCGGTTTCGCTCAATTTGCGTTTTTTGAGCGAGAATTGCCTTTTGAAGGGCGACATGTTCGAGAGCGGCTGTCAGGCTTCTAAACCTGGTCACCCATATGTGTTTATCAGCTATGTCAGCCAGTTCTATTTGACACCTGGGAATGCAGACATGTTCAACGGGGATGCGTCAATGTCCAGGGGTGTGACAGTGAGGGATAGTTTAGTGTTTTCCTCTTTGAATCTGTCCCGAAATGCAGTTTGCATTCCAATGATAGCACATAAATAATCACAATTGATGTGATTTTGTCCACCTTTGACCTCTCTCAGGGACAGGAAGTTAGAGAGGGTGCCTCCCAGTACATTTCTGGCAAACACAGTCAACTTGCGTTCAAACGCTAAAACATTTTCCAACATGCAGGGCTGTGCTTCCTGTTCCCTGGAGACTTTTTTTCAGCTGGTTTAGGTGACTCGTCATGTCCACCATGAAGTTCAACCTTTCAAGCCAAACGGGATCTTTTGGTTTTGGAGAGGTCTGGAGTCAGGCCTTTGTTTAATGTGTTCTAAATAAGAGACAAACGGTTTCAGGACCTCAGCCCCAGTACAGCCATCGGACTTTGTTAGGCAGCAGGACATCTGAATATGCACTGTGGACCTTAATTATTGCACGGCATTGTTGTTGATATGAGCCTTTCTTATTTGCGGCACTATCTGGATGACGACTTTCATCACCTCCATACTCTCAGGGTAAATGTTTGCGCGCACAGTGCTTCTTGGTGTAAGATGGAGTGAGAGGTAAGCAAATTTCGATCCAACGATTTCTGTAGTAGAGTCACAAACCAGTTCTGTGCACCTCTCGTAATAGCTGCCCCATCAGTAGCTACCGAAACTATGTGGCTGGTGCACTGAAACAGTTCAAAACAGCCTCACAAATGTCCTCAACCCGTGTTTGGTCTTTTAGCTCTGTCTGGTCGAACCGCCAACCTTATGGTTGGAAGACGACCTGCTCTACCGCTGAGCCATGGCCGCCCAGTGACCACAGAAGGAAATTTCACATTCAATTCATTTTTTCGTGTCCTGTGTGGAGCCAGTGTGAGTTAGTAAAGACCACATATAATAAGATATTTAGTAAAATACCCGGTTCTGTATTATTAAATACTGTGGTTCTCTCTGGGAATACTGTGACCATTCCCCTCCACATGGGGAATAAGTTGCTGCTCCCAGTGAAGGAGTTAAGTATTTCTGGGTTGTGTTCACAGTGAGGGCAGAGTAATAGGTGCAGTGATGTGGTGAATAGATGTTCCCTCAGGCACCAGAGTTTATCATAGCACGAGATCGAACAATGTTAAGAAATAGTGTCACTCTCAATATATATAATATATATATATCCCAGCTGGACAGGGAATGCTTTGTGATCCCTCAGGAGGAGCTTGAGAACATGGCCAAGTATGAACATCTGGGAGACTTTGCTTAGCATGCTGCCTCCGAGCACACACACACATACACATGCTTCCATCGCTTTGCCGGAGTGCAGAGTATTTTCTGGATGGCAAGCCCAGATTGTCTGGAGATAATGTCTGTGTTTGTTGGGGTCATCATCATCAAAACCTCTATCTGTGTGTCCCCGAGAAAGGAAATGTGTGACATTGTGTCAGAGACAAAGTTGCACTATAGGAGCAAGCAGGGTTAAATCAAGGGTCGTCTTGCGCGAATGCAAACTCATCAGCAGCAATCTTCATGCCATTTTCCAAGGCAATTTCTTCACAAATCAAAACAAAAGCCAAAAAACAAATCTGTTCCAGGGCATTTTTCAACAATTTACCTGTCAGGCTGAGCTTTCAAAGATTCCACACTTATCAGACAACAGCTGACGTCCACAGACAGACAAATTACACACAGGCAGAAAAAGTACAAAAGAATTTATATTCAGTGTATGTTTTCATTGTGTGTCAGTGTGCCAATGACAGCATATATATTACTGTTGTAATCATTCACATCTTTATCACACTGACAAAGATTCTGTTGTCATCACAATGAAAAATGTACAAAGCGATGTAAAAAGGCCGGTGCCTGAGTTCCTTCGTCCTCCGTCTTTCCCTCGGGTCGTAGGATTAGTTTTCTTACATCGTTAGATGTCCGGATGACTGAAAAATAATAATTATCGTACAATGTTTGCAATGTTTACTTGCAAATCCTGTGGGATTATGATATAAATTATAGCGATTTCCTCCACATTTTGGCATTGCTGTCACACCAAAACAGCCACAAACCAACACTAGCAACAAACATGAAACAGCAACAATTTGTAGGTTTTCTTGTAAATTTTTCCAACTAATCAACCATCCAGTCTGAAGTAAGAGATCACTGCTGCTGATCTTCACAGACACGCGGTTTCACGACAACATCCCTGACAGTCATTCACCTACAAGGGCTAACATTGTTTTGCGGGGTGATAGAAATCCAAAAACCTCTGGTAAGACCTGTGGTGGCAGACTGTGTGTTTTCAACCACGCTAACCTGAAGACTGTAGCACCTACAGAACGTTTTACCAACATGTTAACTTTGCCATTAAAGTTATGCCTTATCAGGAGTGAACATACGATAAACTGTAGATTAACCTAATCAAAAGTCAGAAAACAGTGAATTACAAGACAAACCCGTGGCCCTCTAAGAATAAATGGATTTACTTCAGCCAGCCTGCTTATCCAGTATTTGCACACACGGTGAGTGTGTGTATATGAGCGCATGTGAATGTTTGTGTATGTGAGTGAACTATTCATACACACTGCCCATTACACACTGTGATTAGATTGTACAGAGCAGTAGAACAATTTAACGCTGAAGTGTGGAAGAGGCTGCCAGGCTCAGATAAGCTCAGGAGAGACAGAGGAGAGGGAGGACAGAGAGAAATAATAGAGACAAACACTTAACAGGTAGAAGTGGACACATGGGGATATTTACTAAATCCAAAACAAATTGCCACCCTGGTAGAGCAGAGATGGAACAGCTTTCACTTTACTGCATTCGCTGCTGCTCCACAGCAAAGTGTCATCAGCAGAGATTCAATTTAAAATCTTTTTTTTTTCCAAATTTCCCTTTGGTGAGCTCGCTGCAAGGTGAACTTTTTGGAATCATCAACATCAATCTGATGTGATGATAAAATTTACAGGCTGACTGAGCATTTTCGCACAGATCCCTCACAGTCTGCTCCAGATCCACATCTTTAGGCTTACAAAACACAGCCCACACGGGTGCAGCAGGACGATTCATAACAGACCCATGCAAGTTCTTTTTATGCTTTACAGCAGCAAATGTATAAAAATTCTAGATGAAGTTCTTGGTACGAAGAGTCAAAATATCTGCAAGCTAATGTTTGAGTAAAGAGGTTTTTGTGATTATGTTTAATGTTATTTTGCCGCTTTGGTGTCTTCACTGTGATCTATCAGGATAAAAAAAAGCCTTTACAGTTATCTGATGTGATCTTCCTCTCTCTCTACCCGATCAAAATTGTTTCTTCTTGCTTCTCTCAGCTGTTAAAATAAGTCTCAGTTTCTTCTCCTTCATTCCACATTCCCTCCTGTCACACTTTGGCACACATACATAAGGAACAAAGTCACAAATACATCATGCATGAACCCAAACACACAGTTTGTGATGTGCAGATGTGATGCAAAATACATTATAAGCCTGGCCACTGAGTCTGGGACAGGCTGGATGGTAAAAGTTAGTCCAACCTCTGAGCTGACAAACTCTGGTTTTGGCTTCAACAAGGAATCTAAAATAATGTCTGTGTGTTAAATTATAAATAATTCCCGCTTCCCAGATATCTAAACTTTGAAACTGAGATTATTGCAGCCTTACTAAAAGTTTTCAAGTTAGGTTAAAATGAAGTCAGGCAATAAACTACAGGTATGCAGTTCTTCGTTCAACCAGTAGGAGGATCTGATGGAACTTTTTTTTTCAAACGTGCGCTTTCACCTTTTTCTCATTTATCCATTCAGGGGAGGCAAATAGGAAAATAGGAATCACTCGAAACTGCCAGTCATTCTTGTGTTGGTCATTAGTTTAATACAAGAGTCTACTTATCAGTCCTGTGTGGCTTGAACATACACACACAGGCTGCGTATGAAGATGATTGCCTGTGTTATCAGTGTTGAAACAGACAAATCAATCCCACCGTGACAACCACACAATTAGCCACACGTTTATTAGTCTGTTGAATTGCAGAGCACTAAACGTGAATAAACTGAGGTAAAACAAATTTTATCTCATGCATTTTGTTAAACATCAGAATGAATGCCTGAGAATTTACCATTTTGTTCAAAGTTGGCATAAAAAATTGAAAGGTCTTCTGTTGACCAGGTGTTGTCATTTTTTGTTGGTTTCTTGATTCTCTCTCCGACTGGTGGTTTCATAAAAATAAAAAGACACATTGTGATGTTAGTTCACCTCATGTTTTAGTTATTTTATTTTCTTTCTAGATGGCTGTTAAACGTAATCTTTCCCCAACACTGCTGACACCTTAACAGCACGAAACATTGATGCCCCTAATTTTAATATGTTGATATGTTTGGAGAGAAGCAGCGATGGACATCACCCCACTGTTTTTGCATGGAATTATGGGAGTGGTTGTTCTCCAACCTGCTGTTATTACAACACTACTACCAGTAGATGTGAGCTGTGTGAGGAAAGAGATGCAAAATTGAGGATGGCCACCTTCAGCTAACGTTTGTTTGATGTAACCTGCCTTAGCCGCAGACATTAACAATCTCAGAAAACCTCAACAGAAACCTGCTTAAGGGTAAACATGGCCAGATAACCATGGTTACTGCAGCAGAAATCTAACGATGCCAGGCAGGTTTCAAGTTTTTCTTCATCTTGGTTAGTGAAAGCTGAAGCTCTTCAGTCTTAAGGAGATCAGTGTGATCCGTGGATGAGGTGTTGAATGTGACGCTGTGATGGTGAGGAAAGAATCAGATGAGAAAATGTAATGTTCCTGTGGGAGAGAGCCTTTCCTTCAAGCCCATTACACACTGTCTGATGGTATGTATTGATAATATTCTTTCTCCCACTCTATCGCTTTCACTCTCCCCCTCGACACACACACACACGCATAGAGCGCTGTGTGTGAAAACATACAGTGTGTGTGATAAGGGAGCAGCAGGTTGGTGTTGATTCAATAAGAAAGCTATTTTCTCTCCTTCTGCGTCTGGGCTGGAAACAATCAGTCTTCAGGGTGATGTTCCTTTTCCCTGTATTGATTGTGTGTGTGTGTGTGTATGGGACCACCAAATAATCCTCAACCATCCCCTCATTCCTAGCTCTCTGGTCCAGCTGAGTTAACCTAAACAATGCACAGTAGAGGAAATCAATGCCTATCACACACACACACACACACACAGAGAGCTAGAGAGAAACTGTACTGTATTCTCACACCATTCCAACTCTTATCCTGATGAGCGTGCTCTTGTAATAGCTCAGCAGGATAGAAAGTGAACAATGATTGATTTAGATTTCTGTTTACTGCCAGTCATTCATGGGTCACAAGCTACAGACATTATGTCAATAATTCTACAAAATTTCCATTGATATGCATGTCAGTTACATTGAAATTCACCAACATTGTCTTGTAAGTTGTTGTATTTTCTAAGACATCTGGATTTTTATTTTGCCCATTACTTATTCACAAACTAACCAACCAAACAATGAACAAATTAATCAACAAACCAAGCGACCAACTAACCAAAGATGGAATAAACCCGTAAACAAACAAATGACTAAACAAACCAATCAACCAGCGAATGAACAAACTAACTATAACAAACCAACAAGCGAATGAAAAAATGAACAAATGAACAAACAACCAACCAATCAACAAATGAATGAACAAAGTAATGGCATGGAGGTAAGATAAACTCTCTTATGCATTCATTTAGTGAGTTATGTTATGTTGTGTTTTGTTGTATTATGATATGTTATGTTACGTTAAGTTACATTACGTTGCATTACATTTTGTTTTGTTTTGTTATGTTTTGTTTTGTTATGTTTTGTTACGTTACGTTACGTTATGTTTTGTTATGTTACGTTATGTTACGTTATGTTATTTCATGTTACTTTACGTTACATTATTTTATGTTATGTTAGTGATGAAGTCATTAAGAATTATGATCCAGATCCTGCTCAAAATCTCCGCTGCTCCTTAGTCCCCGACGTATCTCCACACAAAAGTTGACAACAGTCAGTCACTAACTTTGAGACTTATCCCGATATTAGACACAGCACAATCTGTTAGCTTAGTGTGGGTGGAGGCACAAACGAAGACGGGGTCGGAATCATCAACAGACAATAGAGCATTTTTTAGTGTTTTGGTGACAGAAAAAAGAAATAAGCTGAGAGGGAGTTTCCGCAGATTAACGATGAGGTGAAGGAAAGCCTTGGAACAACTTTCTGTGTCTCGCCTCTCTCTGCCGCTGGCTCACCATGACGTTTAATCCTCTTAATCTTTCTGCATCCCATTGGACTCATTTCAAATCTGTTTTCATCCCGTGGGGATACAAATTGGTCCACTTGCGAGTGTGTGTTTCTCACCGCTGCATATTTTCAGGTGTAATTGCGGGTAAAGAGAGAGATTTTGACAAAATAGGACAGAGAACAAAACTAAAATGACTCAGCATCGTAGTGGAGGTGGAGCAGACTGAAAGGACTGCTCGTCTGAGGTTTAGAGCTAAGGAGACAGGAAGGATATTCAGCCAGACTCCCCACAGGTGAAACAGAGACAAACACACACACGAGCGCAGAGAGACGAGGGTGAGGAAGGATGCTTTTAACTCTTTGACACTACTTTTCTATCACAGATCCCTGCTGGCCGTTCAAATTCTTCAGCGGTTTAAATCGTTCCTCAAGGCTCAACTTTTTGCTCCCTCTGTTTCTCCTCTGAATCCTAACACTAAGTAGCCTGCAGCCACAGGATGTAGTCAAAGTGATACTCTGGGATAAAGGCTGTCACGATAACAGATTTTCTCTACACGATCATTGTGGCCTAAAGAATTCATGCTAACAATATTATCACGATATCTATGAACTTTATTGAGTGTTTTGTGTGTCTCGGCAAATTCATTCAAACGTTAAGAGGTAAACGTTAAAGTACAAAAGAATTCAAATTGAACAGCTACACTTAATGAATCGTGAGAAGGCAACCAGATGAACTAATAAAACATCTACATTATTATTATTTGCATTAACAAATAGTCAGGGGATGAGAAAACACTGTCAAGTCCAACTCAGTGATGACATCTGAAATAAAACGAGCAACAAAGATCTTCATTTAACATTTCACGTTTCAGGGCTAACAAACTTCTCTCTCTGTCGGGGCCTTAGGATGTGATGGTGTTTGTTTATGTGTTGCTTCCTCATTACTATTGGACGTGTACAACTCGCAGTGATGGGAAGGAAGCGAGGTGGCTCACCCTTTAGCAACTGAGCTCCGGAAAACGATGTTGACGAAACCAACTAATTATCGACAATTAGATTCATTGGCAACTAATTTTGTCCTCAGTTTTTGTCGACAATGTTGACAAACGGTTGCACTCCTCAGCGTCTTCATTGCTGCTGAACGTCATCCGTAAATTACAGATTTCGTTTGTATCTATCTGATCTCATCATTATTTGAGACCTGTAGCTTGTATATTACACCTCTAAAAGTCTAAACACCCAAAAGCATCCAAAAATGCACAAGACGATGCTCCACTCCAGCATGAAACTAAAATTCTCTTCCATGTCTATAAATAAATAACCCTCTGAAGTCATCCTGTTAAGTTTTTGTGTTGGTGGCTTACAGTTACACAGTCTGTGTGTGTCAGAGGTAAATGAGTGTGGATGTTTACTTAATCCAGTCTGAAAAACTCTGATAGCATCAATAAAGCAGCAGAGGAGGAAGGGAGGCAATCAGACAGAGCCTGCAGCAGGGCCACAGGTTAGTGGGCCTCATTAACCAGCCGTCACAAGCTGAATCTCACTCAGGAAGGGCCCCCGAGCTGGCACAGTCCCCTGTGTCTGATCCCATCTATGAGAAATGCCTGGAAGATTCTCCTGATCCGCCTGAATCGTTCTTCATCAGACACACACTCTTCTGTGTGTTTGTCTCACCAATTAAATAACTATGAACTTGCCGACAAATATGTTCAACATTTTATGGTCCTTTACCCCCGTGGGGCAGAAACGTACAGAGCGATGTCCTGTCCGATGCAGCCATACTCAGATTGTAGCATTACTGTATTTATCATTCGTTGTAAGTTATTTTGAAGCCAAAAGGTACTTGAATATATTTGCGTTGATTTAATTTGATGACCCACTTACCGTCATAATGCATGAGAAGCCCAAAAAGGAGACCAAAATGACTTAAATAAGCGGAACAAAGATGGTCAAACAATGTATATTTCAGCTATGATGCCAGTAAAGTAACATTTGGAAACTTTGTGGATGGAGTTGCGGGCGTTCTTGAATACGTCTGTGGAAGGCATTTACACAGACTAAAAGGAAAGGAACATAATCACAGACAGAATGTGCAATGTGCTACAACAAAGATGATGAGTGGGGAAAGTGTAACACAGCATCTTGTTATCGGGAGAGTAAATATTGATGCTGGGGGCTCAAACACTTCAGTCAAACCGCCCCATCGGTATTCTGCTGAAGTGCTGTGCAGTGGAGAGAGCTGGGGGCTGTTCTAGTATACAGGGTTTAATTAATTCAAGATCAGGTGTCATAGCCCAGATCCTTTAATTGTGTTAACTCCTAGCAGGTGAATATGAATCCTTAAACCTACCTGAGAACTAGTAAATGATCTGGATTCAACTATCCAGGATAATTTTGCATTCCAAACATTTAGAGGACTACGTTCAAAGCTTTTCCATTGAATGAACCTGCAGGCTGGACTTAATGGACATGTCTCTGCGGCCACAGATTCACCTCCTTCCAACAGCAGACACATCTAGGATCATGCCAGATAATTATCAATTATTGAGAACGCCACTGCAAAAGAAAGAAATCTGCCCATTTATCCAAACATACAAGCTTTAGTGAATTTCGGTCCATTTAAATCTGGGCGGTATTCTTCATACATGGTTCAATAAATGCAATATCAGGTAGCACATTGCGTGTTGTCTAATCGTGTCATTAACGAGGATCTTCAAACCCACCTGACGTACTTGATTAGTGCAGCTGTATCAAATTATGCGGTATAATTGCACATTCCTGTGTTCATTGACAGGGTTATATACGTTGACACTCAACCATGATCAGCAAGTCTGAAACTGTGGCAAGAGAGAGAACGTTTACATTTTTCACTGGTGCAGAACAAAAGACTCTACGTGCAGCATTTGAAGGAAATTCAAGAAAATTATAAAAATAAAGGCAGCACTGCCAAAGAGACCAAAATGTGAGAAAAAAGTAGCAGACAAACTAAAGACTTGAGTTCAGTTTAGTTTAGTTTAGATTGCATTTCATTTAGTAACTTTCCAACATTCTGGTGATCCTGCAGTGGTCTCTGAATGTTGAGTTGTCTTCCTCTTCTTGTGAAGGCAGTGATGTGGCAACCGATTCAACGACAGATGCTTTCTCCTTTGAAGTACAGACAATTGGGAGCAGGTTCAATCAACAAACATTTAAATCAGGATGTCTGTGAAAGTTTCCATTCATCCAGGTCATGGTTATCCAAGAAGGGCTGAAATGAGTGCAACTGGGCTTAATAGAAGATACTTGAAGACGTTTCGCTTCTCATCCAAGAGGCTGAGATACTTGAAGACGTTTCGCCTCTCATCCAAGATCTCAGCCTCTTGGATGAGAGGCGAAACGTCTTCCTCTATTAAGTCCAGTTGCGCTCGATTCAAATGTTGCCTGGACACGCACGAGTATCTAGAGCTGGATGGTAGTGTTTGCAGCTCCTCCTCTACCCACTCTCCCTCTGCACATGCAGAACAAACCTGACCATACTCAGTCACAAGTCCAGCATCATGGAGGGAGCTGCAGTGCCGGTAATCTGTCGAGAACATTACAAACAGGTTGAAACCAAAAGCGCAATAAACTTCAGTACAAGGTAAAAAGTTATTGTAATATTTCAAATGTGGCTTTAACTTACAGCTGAATATTTCACACCAGAAAACACAGAGATATATATCATGTGTATCTCACCATTCAGCCTAAAAATACTGATTTATGATTTTTGGTCCATATCATCCAGGCCTACTAATATGTTCAGAAAAATACACATTACAGTTACATCCAGAAATCTCCCATGTCCTCATCAAAAAACAACAAAATACACACACATACACAGGCGTATATAGGGATGGAAGCATAGAGAGGAGATAAGGAGATGGATGCTTGGATAGATATTGAAGATAGAGATGGATGGTTGCATATATCGAGAAGTGTATGTATGTGTAGTTGTATTGATTTATTGAGCAGAGTTCTTGTCTCAGATGATGATGAACTGCACTGATTACACTCATGGGTCTGCTGCTCCACAAAAATCAATTGACTGACATGTCTTGCATGCAACACACTGCTTGCATGTGCAGACTAAACATGTACACAGAGCAAACAAACCCACAGAGCAAACATACACACAGAGTGAGCTTCTCTGCTATGTAGATAAAAGGCTTCGAGCCAGGACCTCCAATCAGCTTAAGGTCTGACATCAAACTGTATCATCCTCTGCAGTACTGTATCATCCTGTGTCATTCTGTATCCTCCTGTTTTGTTCTGTATTGCCCTGTATTATTGTGTATGGTCCTGTATCATCCTTTACTATTCTGCATTGTCTTGTATCGTTATGTATTGTTCTGTATCATCCTCTGCTATTCTGTATTGTCCTGTATCGTTGTGTATTGTCCTGTATCATCCTCTACTATTCTGTATTGTCCTGTATCGTTGCGGATTGTCCTGTATCATCCTCTACTATTCTGTATTGTCCTGTATCATTCTGTATTGTCCTGTATCGTTGTGGATTGTCCTGTATCATCCTCTACTATTCTGTGTTGTCCTGTATCATTGTGTATTGTCTTGTATCGTTGTGTATTGTCCTGTATCGTTGTGTATTGTCCTGTATCATTGTGTATTGTCCTGTATCGTTGTGTATGGTCCTGTATCGTTGTGTATGGTCCTGTATCATCCTCTACTATTCTGTATTGTCCTGTATCATTGTGTATTGTCTTGTATCGTTGTGTATTGTCCTGTATCATTGTGTATTGTCCTGTATCGTTGTGTATGGTCCTGTATCGTTGTGTATGGTCCTGTATCATCCTCTACTATTCTGTATTGTCTTGTATCGTTGTGTATGGTCCTGTATCGTCCTGTCTCATCCTGTATAATTCTTTCTCACCCTGTATTGTCCTGTATCGTCCTGCATCATCCTCATTATTCTGTATTGTCCTGTATCGTCCTGCATCATCCTCATTATTCTGTATTGTCCTGTATCATTGGTAGTAAAACATTTTTAAACATTTGTGTTATTGTGTTTCTCAGCCTCTGTGTGCGTTGTAGGTTCTATGTGTCAGTGTTTTTATCAGTGTGTGTGCGGGTCTTAGTGTGTTAGTTGTAGTGTGTGTGTGTGTCAGGTGCACTTCCTGCTGTGAGGCTCTCACATTTCCTGCTGTTCTTTCGCCGTCCTCACATTCTCACCGTCTGACACTTTCTGTCTGACAGCCAAGTTCCGACTCTCCTCACGTCTGTGATTATCGTCTCTCCATTGACACGTAGCGTGTCAGACATTTGTGTGTTTACACCAAGTGTGTGCTGTCAACTGAAGTTGCCCCTGTGGCCCGTGTTTAGCCGAAGTATTTCTTGTATTCAGAGCAAGAAGCTTTGGAAGTTTGCTGTCACTCCTGGTCACCCCACGGTATGATCTGTGTGTTAATCTCTGATAAGATAGAAACATAAACAAAGTACACATCACTCAGAGTGGGGGGGAGGAGAGAGAGCGAAATGAGTCGCACATGTTGACTGATTCTAATTAAATCTTTATAAATTAGCATTGCTGTGATCAATCATTCACTTTTCACAGACTTAAAAGCTGTTTTTATGCAAAATGGTTCATAAAATAAAACTGATCTTCCTCTGTAACACCAAGTGTTCTCAGTCTGGCTTTCATTATCCTGGTGAATATCAATTTGGCATCATATTCCAATGACTGCTTGATTTTGTTTCTCCTGCTAGTGTAAATCACCATGTTTGTCCTGGCCTAAAACTGAATTAAATAGTTGACTCTTTGTTCTCCGTTTCAGACTTTCAACATCGTAAACATCTCTAACGGGACCAACAGTGGTGGTTTCAGGTGTAGTCTCTTTGTGTGGGCAGGAAGGAGAGCTAACACTATGAGTTAACAGCTGAAATAAAGAGAATTAACAGCCACAATCCACAATCCAATGTAAAATTCTGCACTGCAGATCTCCAGCCTTTTTCATTAAAAAGGTTTGTTGAGTGCTCTCCGTACCCGTTTGTCATCATTATTTATGTTGAAATGAGTTCTCCATAGTGTATCAACTTGAACATTGAGTTTGCTTTTACTTAACACTGTCACATTTTACACATTCATTTACCTTCCAACACATCAGGAACCAGCCTCTCTCTGCCTCTCCCTCTCAAAGAGGAAGATACTAAATTATTGATCACTAGAACACAACCTCAATATAACATCTTGGGCGGGAATCCAAATCCAATCAAAGTGCCTCAAAACATTCTCCCCCATTCTCCTCTAGTAACACAGGAGTCAACTCCTTAATGGTTTCCAAGATATTTAATATCCGCTGTTTTCTATGTAAGCCCCTAGGAAACCAGAGCTTTGGACCCCGTCTGTCTCACACAATCAGTACTTCACTTTTTCACTGGTTAATTTTTGCGGAAGTCTTAATGGTATTTTCATGACAGTTAGGATTGCTGGAACAGTGAGGCCTTAGATTTTGTTCCTGATTTAATGGAGAAACAGTTGTACAGACAGTATTACGTGCCTGATAATGAATAACCCTGTCTAATCTTTCTTTCAACTTTGAAAGGAGCACTCAAACCACCATTAATGTTTAAGCACACTCGCGATGTCTGTGTGCATCACCTGAATCATAGCTATCAGACCTGGCCTGAACCCAAAAGCTTTGAGCTGTTTGCTTGATCGAGATTCAAGAAAAAGCATCCACGTGAGCGGCATCCTCGTGGATTGGCTTAAACTATTATGGTTCGTTTGAGTCTCTGAGTGTGATCACCAACTTCTGCTTCTACTTCTTTCTCTGGAACATTCAACGAGTGGGTGACTTCTTTGGTGTCAAGATGTGTGTGCTGCAAACGTAACCCATCACGCTGGCTTTTGCCCACATCCCACCACTTACTAGAGATCTGCACTGTGACCATGTTTTTCTGTAATTATTCCAGAAAAAATGTAAGGGCTTTCTTAAAAAGTTGGCTTTTTTTAAGTTTTAAAAAGTGTTAAAATGCCTCCAAGCACTATTCAACCTTATGGGTTTTTTTTGTGGTTTTTTTTAATAAAAACATAGCACTGCACCAGAGAATGATCAGAACATTCTCTACTCTATTTTTAAAGCGGTGAAGTCTTGCCATAGACACCACAATTTCCTTGGCATGTACTGTTGTTCATTCAAGTGAAAATGTCTCCAGACATCACTCGGCTCCTGTCGTTAATCAACCGTATCAGGTGACTCTTGGAGACTGCGCGTGGTTCCTGATGGCTCCTGTCTAACACAATATTTTCTGTGAAGTTAGAATCAGAAACTGCAGCAAGAGTACAAATATGAACAACAATAGTACATTTCAAAACAGGCCAGGAATAAAACTCCAACGCTATTTGTGGGTTAAGAGAATGTTTGCCCTCCATTTGCCAGTCAGCTGCATTCACTGCTCTCAGTCTACAAGTTATATAGTTATACAGAAACATTCACCAAACTGATCAGAGAAGCTCTGAGTCCATTTCTGTTTAAACTACTCTCTCAGCTCTCACTTCTGTATGTCCTACAAAAAACCTCGTGTGTGTGAATGAAGAGCGCATGTTTGACAGTTGTTTTAGTTTGATTTTCCTCTGTTTAGTTTCAACATTTTTTCTTTTTCATTGACATCTTTGTCAACCCATCATCATTGCCTACATCATCTCTATCATCTCAGATCAACAACCTGCCATCCTGGCTGCAGCCTGCTCAGCCTGTTCACTCTGACCTGCCTGTTCATTCTCTCCACCTTCACCTTCATCATCCTCTCCAGCCTGTCTGTTTTCCTCAGCTCTTCAAGGACGCAGCTTGCCCCTCTTTAGCCTTTTCAGCACTCAGCAGTCTTGCTGCCGACAACCTTGGACGCATGTCGCAAAAAAACAAAAACAAACCAAAACAAAACCTGCAGGATCTCCATAGTGTCCATGACCATATTTGTTTAAGCGTTTTTATATACAGCGCATGAATATAATGTATTACAGCTGCACATCATTTTGTCAATGAAGTATCATTTAAAAAGATTTACTGTCCTGGCCATCAGCTCTCATCAATCAGCAAAATGTGAACAGGTGAAAGTTATTGTGTGTTCTTGTGACACACATATATAAGACCAGCTGCACTTATTTGCAGCATGGAATAAAAATTACATGGCCTTTGTTTATTATAGTCACAGCAACTCGTCACGCAGCAACAAAAGTTCCTGCCTAGCTTCAGGTCCCAGACGCGACTTCCCTGAGTCTGAGCTCCCTGTGGAAGTGTGGACTCATCGAGTCAGAATATTGAGAAACAGCCATAATCTCAGATGTCACCTCAGCGTTATTATCAAAGTTATCCACTTTAAATTTGCAAACTAGGTTCAGCTCCTCCTTGTTGTATTTAAGGATCATAAACACTGTCTTCTGAAAGACAAAATGTGTTTCAGATGTGGAGGTCTGCAGCCCAGAGGGATCATTTTAATTAGGGAATCAAGCTGAGTGTGTCTCTCTGCACTATTTCATTTCTGATAAAAGGTGGTCGATAACAAATAGTTGCTTCCTGTATTTAACTTTATCAACACTATTAACAAAAACCACCACCGCACTGTTAACGTCACACCGAGGACCACCACACCAACAATCAAACAGCACTCCTCAACCACACAGCTGACACTGTGACCAAGCCTACCAAACAGAAGCTCAGCTGCTGCCAATCACACACAGCAAAGCCAATATCAAACACATCAAACACAAGCCAATGCCTATGTTTGATGGAGCGAGGGTGGTGGTTTGGGGTATCTCCTGCTATAACAAACACCTAACCCCCCTCCACCTCCCTCCATCGAGGGAAGAACAAAATAAAAAGATCAAAGGACGCGCCAGGAGAGAGGTGAAATGTACAATTTTATACATCAACAACAACAACAACAATAATAATAATAATAATAATAATAATAATAATAATAATAATAATAATAATGATCATATCCTCATCATGATTTATATTATGAATATTATTATTATGTATATTTTGGGTCTGTCATATTCAAATGATTTCTTATTA
>OMNV01020002.1:20821-82502 GCA_900303265.1 Brotula barbata
TAGAACCCATTCATCAATTCTGCTTTCCACACTGTCCATCTGTTTACTTCCTGTCAACGTTAGGCCAACCTGTGCATATTGTCCACTGTATTCTTGTCTGTATACAGTGCTTTTTAAGACATTTTTAAGAGACATTTTTAAGACCAAGGGATATTTTGGCCCTTTTCTGGGATTAAAGTTCCAATTCCAGCATAGGTTTAGGCCTTGACTCTCGTCCCATAGGTCACAGCGTTGGAGTCGTGGGAATTTTCATCAGACTCCAAATCTGGAGCAGAGCGGTCCAGTGTCGTGGACCCTCCCTGACTCCTCTGCGTGTTTGTTTATTCTCTGCCTGCCTCTGCCATGTTGATTCACTCTTATCATTCCAGACACTGCCACACCCACCTGGCCCTGCAACACTCACACCTGAAACTCCTCATTGCCTCATCAGCTTGTTATCCAATCACCGCTCTCCCTGTCTCTCCTCCCACACACCTGGTGCTTGTTTCTCCATTACCAGTCTGCCTGGTATATGTAGCAGTTAGTTTAATCTGTTGGTGGTCACGTGGTCTCTGTATATTGTTTATCGTTGTGTTCTGCCTGTATCATGGTTTGGATTCTGCCTGGGGATGGGTACCTCTGGATTGGATTGATCTTTGTTTTTGACACTTGAATGAACTGTGTATTTGAATTGCCTGAGCCACTGAGTAAAGTTATCTTGTAAATATATCATTTGATTCTGCATTTGGGTCCTTCCTGACTTGTGACAGTCCAGGGTTCAAGTCTGCATTTGGGACCCATCTGAATGTTTTGGCGTGTGGAGTTGAATTTTGAGCTCTGTGGAAAACATCGAAAGCCTTTTGAGTATTTGTACCATCTTTGATATCAGATGTCTGTGTCTCCACTCCTTGTACTCGTGAGGTTCAAAATGTCAACGAGTTAGACCAGTGGACCTCACCAGCACAACTAATGGAGGAAAGTGACGTTTATCGATGATATGTAATAATAAAGGCTTTCCATGGAGAGCTGCTGCCAAGGACCATGAGGAATGGGGGGCCAGGGAGAGAGGAGGGGGGGGGCTCACTTTCTGTAAGAACTGTACATCCCCCAGGCTGCTGTGTGTGGGGAGGGGTGTGTGTGTGTGTGTGTGTGTAAGTTAAGGTTTCTAGGTTTTCCCCCACGCGCGCGCGCTCTGGCTCGCCGTGGATCAGCCCGTTCGCATCTGGCTGCAAATCGGTGAGCGCACACGGCGCACAGTATTACCGTTAACGGCAAAGTCACGGACGGGGACAGGAGAGTGAGTGAGAGAGAGTAACGGTGTTTTAACTCACACCGGCCATCGCAGCCTCCTGCCCGGGAGTGTGGAAGTTGGGACGATGATGATGATGATGATGATGATGAATGTTCCATAATTAACGGAAACCAAAACGGCGGACAGTCTCCCTTGCGCCACGCGGGGATCCTCCGGTATGAGCTCCGGTGGACCATGCCCTCCTTAACGAACTCTCTGCCCTTCGAGCGGCTCCGGGCTCCCGTTAACTCTGGAATATCACGGTGGCATACCGACATGCAGGCGCTGATCACACACGCTCTCGCTTTAACGGTGTGAAGGAGGAGAGAGAGAGAATCTGTTCATCTTCATCACACTGGAGCAGACATGAGCTTGATTATCCTGATCACTTTAGTGTGTGTCTTAGGTAAGTAAAACACACACACACACACTTTGTGCATTTGTATCCTCAGGGATAATTGAAGTCTTATTCTTCCTCTTCTCCCTGAAGTTTCAAGTTCTTCCCCCTCATCCTCCTCTCTTCCTCTGCATCCTGTTATATTCAGACTCCATATTTCAGTTTGACACAGGACAGACTCATGTGCATCAAATGTGTCGTCAGCTGTCTCTGTAGAAAAAATGTGATCACTTTGGTAAAAGTGGTCACATGACACAGAAAATGGTATTTATGCTTCGCCTCACACTGGGAAGTCCTGGGTTCAAATCTTCCCCAAACACTTGCTGTCAATTTTCCAGAAAGGGGAATGGGTGTGTGTGTGACTGGCTTCTGTGTGCTAGTGTGTGTGTGTGTGTGTGTGTGTGTGTGTGTGTGAGAGAGAGAATCCTGTCTCTGACCAAATGACTGCTGGCAGAGGCTTTATCCCGTGAATGACTCTGAGCAGGGTAAGCTTGTATAGAAAATGGATGGATGCTCCTAAACCCTGCCTAGGCTGCTGTGCCATTCCGCTTGTTGTTGTTGTTGTTATAATGGTTTGTGTTTGTGTCGGCGACCTCTGCTCCAAAGTGGTGCTGCTGTTGAGCTTACGGCTTCTTCAAACCTAATTCCACGAACATGGGAGCTGAGCAAATGATTTGATGATGTTGATGATGGTGGTAAACAACAAACCACGCCCACTCATGATGTCTTCACCCCCTTCATCCCCTCTTAGGGCCTTTCTTTTTTCAGGCTGTGAACCAATTAACTGAAATTCCCCTTAATAGCCCCTCTTTTTTTTATTAGTTTTTTTCCTGATTATTAAGATTTTAATTTTACATGTAGAAGCTGGACAGTGAACATCTGTTAGCCCCATGGAGTCGTTTCTCCTGGTTTTGTGTGTGCTGTCAAACCTGCGTGGCCCTGAGATGTGACATCAGCACTGAACACATCCACTCAAACTCCACCCAAGTCAACCGAGCATAACGGTGATTAATCCTTCGAGCTGCACTGTGCTTTTCATTGGATGGTGATGGCAAGGTGAAATTTGATTTGTTGTTGCACTTTGCTACTTTTGCTGCATCCCTATGTTGAAGTTTGTGTTTTATTGAAGAATGCACATGTGTTATTCCGGCTCTCTCAAAGCAATAACATAGGTTGTTTTTTTTACCCTGCTGAAATTTTCTTACTTGAAACCGACATAGGACAACAGCATTGTTAGTGTTTGCTGTCCTTCAGCGTATATGTCCTGGTTAAGATCCATGTCAAAACATTGTTACCCAAAAACCCAGTCAGCTAAAGCAGGAAAACGCTGTGCGAGGTCATGCTGGACGCCACTAATTCCTCTGTCCACTGCGGGCTTTGGAGGGAGTACAGGGTGGTATGTGTCAGGCTGGTGGAATTCAGACAGAACTCTTGCCTAACAGGTTCAGTTCAAAACTTCAGGTGCAATTCATGCTTTATGGCTGACGCACATCTTCTTACAAGTGAATTCCACCTGAGCTGTCTTCTGGCTTTGCTTTTTTCTAGGACATTTTGTTCTTTGTTTACCATGGGATCAGATCAGTCATCACGGTTCCCACTATTTTATGGCTCTTGCTGAGCAAACTGACTTTTTGTGTTCCATATCGGGGAAACCTGAGCACCTGAGGTAACCCACGCAAACACGGGGAGAACATGCAAACCCCACAGAGAAAGGCTGAGTACTAAGCCACTGTGCTGCCCTCATGACAACTAAAAAACCACAATGGAACCAGTTTTGTGCTAATTGAAGTGTGTTTTGCTTCAGACCGTCAAGTTACAGGTCGACTAGGTATTGAAAGCTCTGTTGACATCATGCTGGACATGTTCCTCAGTACACAATCAGGTTGTGAATGCAAACCTTGATGCTTTGTGTCAGCCTGGGTCAGACTGAGACAGCATTCTTGGATACAGCATTGGTTCGGCTAAAGACGCGTCTACTTTCTGTGGTATTTTCACCTGAATGTGCGATGCTCTGACATGTCACGTTGATTGGTTTTGATTTGACTAATGCAGGGAAGTACAACGATTGGCATTTGTGGGAAATAAGGTGTTATCATGAGGAGGAAGAGGAGGCTACCAAATTGGTGGCCTGGTTCTCATGATGGGACTGCATTTCCCATAAAACCACTTCATGGTCTGATGAGATGCTGCTAACTCAGCTTTACTAACTGTAAATAAATTAGAATTACTTCAATACAAAGTTCATGAACAGATTTTTGGATCAAACTATGTTGCAGTGAAGATATCGTTCACCATTCATCCGTATTGAACAGAAGACTCCTGTGAGCGGTACGTAACATCATTTTGTGATATGAGCACAACACAAAGCCCGTTGCTACGTTATGCATGGGTCTTTATTTCTGCTCTAGATATTGTTGTTGTTACGGGGATTTTGTAAAATTGCAAACCCTCAGAAATATTGCGGCATTTTGGGATTAGTTGCATCAATTTGGACATTTAATGCTGAGAAAACACAAGAATCTTGCAAAATTTCAACAGTCCACAAATTATGTGAACTGATATTTCATTCATTTTTGTGACCGCAAGATCAGCATGTTTGAGGGACTGATGGTGCAGTTCGATTTGGGAATTCACATGATTCATTCAGATTTTATTGTGGCAATCATAACTTCTGTCTTTGTGTTGCAGAAGAAAAAAGGTGAATTAAAAATTGTCCAATTAAAAACCTTCAAACCTGAGAAGTGAATCACAAATACCTACACAATAATACAACGCTGAAAAAAATTACCAAGTTACCAAGTTCAGACCTAAAAATTTGATGGTGATAGAAATGTCTATGTGTCTGTTACATCTTGGCAAGATAAAACAAGCCTGGGATTCTTTGTGTTTTCTGCACCAAATGTGTGACTTGGTCGAACGCTGAGACTCACTGGTGTTTATCACATTTTGTAAAAGTGCTGTCAGTCCTTTGAAGCCTCTCTCACAGATATCGGTGAGAATTTAGCTGCTTTTTGTATCTCAGCATTGCGGGATTTGGTTTCTTCACACTGTCAGACCTTTCCCAGCCGCTCTGGACTCAACACTAATCACCAACCGGGATATTAAATTAGTGACAGCTGTCAGCTTTACTGAGAAAATTAACCAGATTACAGATTAGTCTGGGAGATTTTAGCTCATCCTGAAAATGTGTAAACTCAGAATCCTTTAAAAATCAATATTCTGCGCTCTGTGTATCGTGAACTGAGAAATTGGTGCAACGTAATGAATGAGTGGGAGATGTTGGAGAGCGTTGTTTATCATTGTAAGGGTAGAATAAAACACACCCATTCATGACGTTGTCATGTTTCCCACTTAAGGCCAAACTGTATTTTCTGGTTCTTGCTGTGCCTGATGCCACAATCACTTCAGAAGTCTTACACAGGCATAATAATCTGCCTTCTTTTGCATAAATGTGACCAATGGCCCCCTAAATTTAATATGAAGTCATTTTATCAGTCTCCTTTCTGTCTGTCTACTTCCTGTGCTTAGATGTGTCCATCTCCGTGTCAGAGCTGGGACCCCCCGCATGGCGAGAGCCTTTGGATTGTGTCCGAGCATCTGAACTGTGCAATCAGAACAGCCAGTGCAGCTCCCGTTACCGTATCATGCGCCAGTGCCTGTCTGGGGGGGACAAGGAGCGCAGCACCATGCTCGCGTCCAAGGAGTGCCAGGGGGCGCTAGAGGTGCTGCAGGATTCTCCACTGTACAACTGTCGCTGTAAGAGAGGCATGAAGAAAGAGCTGCAGTGTCTGCAGAACTACTGGAGCATTCACATGGGCCTGAGCGAGGGTAAGACGCATTTACATCGCATTGGATTCCGAATAACGACAAGGCGAAGGTAGAAATGTTCACACGCAGTTCTGCTGTGACGTACATATTACGGCTCTGTATAGACTAGAATTGTAACATAAAAGAAGCAGCACTTCTTCTTTCAGGCTTCTGTCACCAGATCCATGATCACAGAAATTCAGTTAGATAGATGTGCAAGGTAAACAAGACCACACTGACATGTTCCGCGAATGTTTTAAAACAATTTTTCTTTTTCACTGCATTCCTACCAGACAGTGTGTTTTTGTATCCCGCTGTCTCTTCTCCTAAAACTTCAAGCTCCTCATGTGGCTTCCTTAGTCCGGTGCCCATTTCCTGTCAAGGTTGTCTTCCAAACTGGGTCTTTAATCTGCATTTCCTCATTAATATGTTCATTATGATCGGCTGCCACCTGCAACACAGCTGCAGCCAGCAACAAGCCCAGAATACAGGCTTCATTGTGGAAGCGTGCAAGGTGATTGACAAGAGTTGCTAAGAGCCTCCAGCAACAATGTAAGTGCAAAATGATACAAGACGTGGCGTTGGAAGACAGAACAGAAAAGTGTGGTAACAAATCAACACAGTCAAAACTGAACCAAATGGAAAAAAAAAGACAAACACAACACATGCTTCATTTTTTTCCAGCTCTCTTTCACATGTTGAATCCTTATTATTGTTGCCATTGTAATTTCCTTAAATTTCTTGTACGTTTGTTCCCCCACGAGTGAATATAAAAAGTAAACATTCTTCCCCTTGCTGTGGTTTCAGCTCGTAAGAGACTTGATGATCATAGTTTTGAGTGTCAGTGTATATACTCTTTACAATGAACACAAGAATGTACAATTATGCCGCGCAATTTGACCTGGCTGGACTAATCAAGTATCTCGGGGCACGTGTACGAGCAGGAAACTGGCAGCAGTGGTGTCGGTTTGTTTGACTTCGATTACAGTAAAGCTGGCTTCAGGGGCACGGCTCAACAGAAAACAAGAAGCGGGTAGGAGAGGAACGAGAGAGACAGCTCCTGTCATCTCCCTGACCTCCATCATCTTTGCCAACGCCCGATCTCTCTGCACTAATACAATGAACTCCAGGCTAACAATCACCACCAGCATGAGTTCAGGCTTTGTGTTCAGGCTTTGTTAGTAACATGGCATGGGGAGAAACACTCGGACTGTGAGCTGGCGGTAAATGGCTTTGGTGTGCCTTTACACACAGGCCAACAGGCTGCAATCACTGACGAGTTACACGGAGGAGGTGGTCGCCTGCATGTAAACGGAGTAGTAAAGTAAGAGTCGATGCGGTATAGATATTTTTTAAACAATATTTTTATTGGTTTCACAAGCATTACAAGCAGAACTGTTGGTTTCCAAGACGCACTACAGTGAATTATCGAGTAACCGGAACAAATATAGTTACTGTGATCAAAGAGAAAAGGCACACACGTGTGTGCTATAGAGAGATATTTCAAAATATTGCGATCGCAATATAACCTAAAAATGTTGCAGTATTATTTAAAGACCACGTCGTGCAGCCCTAAGATGCTGTAAACATTAAAGAATTTGACAAAATTTGCTTCAATCTAAAATACAATGTTTTTTTTATGTGAATGCTGTCAGCAGAAACAGATTGTTTTATTCAAAAAATTGTTTGTTTTATTAAAAGGTCAATCGTAAAAAAGTGTGATTGCACCCAGCTATATATCACCACTCACTGGAGTCAAGACGTCCTTCCATCAGTAGATCGATTCTTCCCAGGTTCATGTATAATGGGAACAACGCAATCAGGCTAATTGAGCTAAAACTATAGCTTGATTGCAACAGCGCATGTAAAGCCAATGGCTGATGGCCGACCCGACCCATCCGAGGCAGCGGGTGAGAGCCCAGTCTGGTGGCTGCATTTACCTGACTGTAGTCAGTACAGAGGCAGTGTGTCTCTGATCTGCCTGCCAAAAAGCAAGGGGAGCTCCATACATTTGAGTTCGGTTCAGCAGTGTTATCTGGGACCGTTGACTCATCCTGTCTTTGTAATGGGGCTCGCTTGACTGGCACCACTGATGCTGCTTTATTGAGGTTTGCAAATCAACATGGATTTCGTGCTCAAGAACAATTTCTTTTTCCATGTCAAGGAGCGATGGAAACTGCTTGACTAGTGTCAAATTATCTACTTTCCTTGTGTCTGAAAGATAAGGAAGATGGTCAGGTAATACAGACATCTCCCTATCAATCAAACACTGGTAAGGACTGTTCATGTAACATGTAACAATAGCATAATCATGCTCAGTTTTTTTGCTTCACAACATATGAACCACTGAAGTGCAATGCAGGATTGCATGATCTGCTGCTGGACAGCACAGGACCAGCAGATGGAGGAGCAGAATGAAACGTATGAATCTATCACAGAATAATGGTTCATGAATGCCACAAATTGTGCAAATTTGTTTGTACTCGCAGAATACAATCTAATTCATTTGTATGCAGTTGATAAATGCAGCTCATTATGCGTGCTGCATGATCTTGAGGGTTTGTGCCCCTGACTTTTAGGATTATAGGCACTGGAGACATCTCTAAGAACTTTGGCAAAAACTCGGTTTAAAGTTATTATTCTGATCAGTCTGAATTGCCTCAGGTAAACCAAACATTCAACCAAAAATCTCAGCAGTGCATTGGTAACCACTTTTTCTTCCTCGGAGGGACAGGCTCTATTTCATCCTGATACACAGCTGGTCGTACAGCATTCCATTCATCTGGAACATTGTGTGGCCTTCATTTCCTCATTAAAACAGCATCACTGAGGAAATAACCCCGAGGCTCATTCACAATTTCCAGATTAGAGAAAGCCGGCTGATACAGCAAGGTGAGCGTTGAATCGGCCTACTGAGTGCAGATTAATTTTGCTCGTGACAGCAATACACCAGCTTTGTCTTTGACTATATCCATTTTCATTTCAGGGATAGTCTCATTTACACACTCCAGTATTAATCAGAAATGTGTCAGACTTACTGGCTTTTTTTAAATATATTTTTTTGGCATTTTCTCCTTTATGATAGTTACAGTCGAGCAACAGACAGGAAAGACAGGGCTGAGAGAGAGAGAGAGAGGGGGACGGTGGGGGACGGGCAGCAAAGCCGGAATCGAACCAACATAGCTGCGTTACGAATTTGAATCAGTGAGCCATCAGGCACTTCCAACTCAATTTTAGCATGTCACACCTTACACGGAGCATCACTATGATACCTGTCCCGCAAGTGATGTCATTCCCCATCATAAAAAACACACCAGGGAGCTGCAAGGATGCACGGACGCCCATTTCAGTGCTGCCTGTACTAAATTGGTGGGTGGGGGTGGTTTTAGGTGTACATTGTGTCACATAGGTGTGTCTAATCAGCTGTCAATATATGGAGAAAATTTTGTCTATTAAAGCGTTATTAAGTAAGCAAAGAAACTGATTTGAAACAAAAAAATAATATTTTGAAGGCAAAAAACAAAGTTTAAAGCAAACAAGATATCAAAAAATATTTGTCGAAAAACAGATGCTAGAAGTTTTCTATGCGAGTCAAATGTTTCGCTTGCAAGTCAAATACCTTCGCGATCAAGTTGAACCTGGAGGCGGGGCCAATGCAATAACATAAAAGAAGCATTGCTGTTGGTCAGTTTATAACCATACGTAGCTTCTGGCCATATTGCCTGACTGACGCCAATCCCAAAACAACTTTCCAAAACAACATGGCTGAGAGCTGCTCCCATAGATGATCTGTTTCAAATCTGTCTACCCTGTTGCGTCAAGAAGAAGTTCTTTGTCTAGACTCTGCCATCTAAATAGCAATGAACCATAATTCTCACTATGCACCGAGAAAAGGCGCCACTTAAATAGCAAAATGGACGTGGCCACGCCCCAAAGCACAGGGTGCAGCCGTCTGCCAGACTTTGTGCATAGATCGCTTAAATAGGTCCTTAATGAGTGCAACAGACCGTTTGAGGAAGTTTTAGTCTTGTGATCCAGCAGAGTGGGCTGTAAAAATTTCAACAAGTTTCAACGAGGTATGTCTCTGATAATTCTTTATAATCATATTGTAAAAGTGTATTACAGTGATTTAAAAAAAATGTACTGTTGCTGTCTTAGCCAGGTCTCCCTCGAAAAAGAGATTTCATATCTCAAAGGACCTGCTGCTTAAATGAACGGTGTGATAGTGTGCAGTAAAAATATATATTTGGCGTTTGATCGTCTATGATGTTCACAGACGATCAAACCCTGGAACTGGGAAATAAATAGTGGATATGCGTTTGAGCCCAGGGGTTTGATGGATTATGAACGTGTGAAATGTTGAAGTCCTTTTCTTTATGAATGTGTGAATATGTGTGAGCCCAAGGTCTGAATATGCAGTGCAGCCCACGGGTTTTATGGTTTCTGAACATTGGAATGTATATGCAAGCCCGGGGGTTTGATTGTTTATGAACATATGAATGTGCATGTGAGCCCAGCGGTTTGATTATTTATTATCATTTATAAACGTGTGAATATGAATGTAACCTCAGAGGTGAAAAGATCAATGGTGTATTCAGCATTTATGAATATGTGAATGTACTCATCATTTATGAACTCGTGAACAGCCCACATTTCTTTGTTTATTAATGTGTGAATGTGAGCCCAGGGGTTTGATCCTTTAGGAATATTTTCATGTGTGCATTTGAAACCAGGGCTTTGGTCGTTTATGAACAAAGTTATGTGCATGTGATCTCAGCAACCTTTATGAATGGGGGAATGTGGATTTATTTGTGAATGTATGAATGTGCATGTGAGCTCAGGGGTTTGATCGTCTGTATATGTGTGATTATGCATGTGAACACAGGAAAGATGAATTTCTCTCTGTGTTCTGTTAGATTCACTTCCCTCAGATAAAAACTTGAGTTTGAGCTTGAAAGAGATGAGCTGTTTGGTCTTTCATAACTGAAATGATGATTTATTTCTAAAAGCTGTTTCCTCTGTTTGCATTTCTTTATGCATGCGAAAGGAAATGAGATCACGAAGACAGAGTTCTGACATCTCAAACATGCTGACAACATCTGAATCGGGAAATTATAACACACACACACACTGATTACAGTAATTAGTATGTATAAATTATTCCGGTTTGGGTCTTGTGTCTGTGAAGAGGAAGGGAATACAAAGAAAAGGAAACTGAGAGGAGAGGGGACGAGAGATTCTAGTAAAAAGAGAAAAAGGAAGAGAACGACAGTGTCAGGAAAGGAAGAAGAGAAAAGAGAATTTGTTATGACAAAATAATAACATGAGATATTGAGTGAAGATTTCATTCCCGCGTGTGTGTCAGCAATAATTAAAGGCTGTAATGAAACGGAGTGAAAGCTGAGAGGAGTCAGACTAAGCACTTTGTCGTGACTCAAATTCAGCTTACTACACACACTCTGTCACGCACGCAGTCACGCACTTTCTTAACGCAAGATGCAAGCAGGCACAAAGTGTGTTTGTAGGGACACAGGCCAGAATCTGCAAATGACCCAAACTGAAGGAGGACATACGGAGCAACTGAATCAAAAGGGGCAGAAATGGGCAAATGTATATCGATGAATGTGGATAGACCCAAGGAATCCTGGGAAAAAAAGCATTACTAGCACCGTCAGGTTGAGCAGTGTCAACATTCAATGTGTTCTTTTTTGACACCAGTGGATGTTTTAAGCAATTACCGATTAAATGTCATTACTGAGAGCCAGACTCATGATTTCTGTTCAGCCACGGCGGAGGTATGAACTATTTGTTTGTATTTATATTGGGCTTTGCAGAATTTTTTGTATTCTTTGACGATATACAACAGGAAAGTCAAACGGAGAAACCACAGCAATCCGGACTCACAAACGTAACGGACATCATTCTCTCCATCATCCGGAGGAGGCGATGAAAACCATCCAGCAGAGGATGTTTTGTTACATCAAATGACTCAAAAAAAACAATTGGCCCAAATCAGCAAACTGAAATGTGATTATGTGATTATATATTTCGCTGTGTTTTGCATAGGTCAGTATCACTAAAAGTGCTCTTGTGTCCTTGAGGTACAGAAGGTCAAACAGAAAAAAGTTTGATTGTATGCAGTTACGACAGTCAAGATATCCCTCTGTTAAAGATGGCGTCATCCCCTGAACAACAACATAATGGAGCTCCTTGGCTAAATTGAGCAACAACTATAGGTCGATTGTATGTAAACCCTCTGACTGTGTATGTGTGTGTATGTTCCACTATCAGCTGTCATGATGTCATGAAGAAAGCTGGATGGGCAAGGAAAGGAGAGAAGAGAAGAAGAAATATGTAGTTATTTATAACATACTGTGTGGTGTATTTCAGGGGAAGAGTTTTACGAGACGTCCCCCTACGAGCCGATCCATTTCTCAGAGGAATTCAGACATGCCTCCATCATTTCAGGTACAACTGTGTGTAAGATGTGTGTGAGAGACAATGAATGTAATGGGACTTATAGAGTGGAATATAAATCTGCATGACTGATGAAGGACAGAGAGAAAACAAATGATCCTGTTACACCAAACATCTTGTTTTAGTAAAATGTGTTTATGGTCTTCATATCAGTTACCTTCGGTACTGGACTTTACCTCTCTGTTTGAGGGCCTCCGGATGACCAGCTCCCTTACTTGATAGCGGCGACAGCAAATAATCACTACCGGCGCCTTTTTACACTTGGAATACTGCAGTTTGTTTTGGAATGCGAACAAGTGACATCACTTCACTGCAACAGCTACATTTCTCATGGAATTATGGGAGTGGTTTTTCGCCAACACGCTGTCATTACCACATGCTACCACTAGATGTAAGAATTATCAATTTAAATTCAAGTTTATTCCCCATTGAGAAAACTGATGATACCATGTGACCTACAAAGCCATGTGAGATTCCTCATTATGCCACCAACAGCACGGCTGTTATAGTTGATGAAACGGGCATGATGGTGGTTTACGTATACAGAGTGTGACAACGTTTGCTTATGTGACAAGGAGAGGAGGAAATCTGTGGGAAAGTAAGAAAAGCAGATAATCTATCCACAGAGGAACAATTCTTTCTGACACAGCTCCATCTGTGTGTGTGTGTGTGTCTGGAGAGGCATTTAAAACACTCCAACACAATGTTTTCGATGCATTTTATCCAAAATCCAGAAACGTGTCCTGGTTTCTCCCACACAACTGATAGTTTTGTCCTCTTCCTGTGCCTTTGGTTGTTTTTCCTTTTTTTTGGTTGCCTGTAACGTACCAACCCCCCCCACACAAACACACACGCACATGCCAACACACAGATACATTTCCTTCTTCCATCTCTGCTACTGACCTTGTTAGATCGTGTCTCACAGCTACGCATTTATGTGTATGTTATAGTGCGTGCGTGCGTGCGTGTGTGTGTGCGTGTGCGTGCGCGTGTGTGTGAGCGTGTGTGTGTGTGCGTGCGTGTGCTCCCTGGGGCTGGGCTTTGTGTGTAGCTCCTGTTAAGGTTGTATATGTGTGAGGAAGATAACAGGATGACCTCAGGCAGCTCTCTAATTGGCCTGCACTCTTCCTCACTCTGTGTCTCTGTGCTCCTTGTCCTCACTGAGCAGATCAGATGTGAAGCAGGAAGTGAGGATGGGTTAAACATTGCACTGAAGAAGGATGTGTCTTTGTAACAGCTTAGAGCCATATACAATTTGTGTGTGTCTGTCTGTGTGTATGTGTGTGTGTTTTCACATGTGTTTCATGTAGCAGAACATACATTATGTGTGTACTTAGTCAACAAGAGTCATTCTGCAGATGAGGATTCATCTGTTGTCCTTATTTGATGAATAAACACTGTGTATTATGGGTTATACATAGAAGAAGTGGGGACATGATTAGTGAGGTGAGTAAATTAGTGATTTTTAATACGATATATCTTTAGTTTTTCTTTTTTTTCCCAACTGTCAATTTACATCCAGTAGAAGTACAGAGTAACAACAGGTTGAAGAAAAAACCCTCCCATAATTCCATGCAGCACAAAAAAAGTTTATTTACCGCTTAACACTTGGAAAGAAAAAGACAACTTTTATTGTCTGCCTCTGTCCAATTCTACTGAGTTCACTGAGGCAGACTGGAAGAGTCACAGTGAAGATTGTTCAGTACACTATGATTTGGCAGCAAAAAGTGTCTAATCTTCAGTTTGCATTTTTTTTGTCTTGTAACTATCATCTATTGGTAGTAGGGGATAATAACAGTAGGTTGCTGTATAACCACTCTGATTAATCCATGTGAAATGCAGCTGTTGCAGTGAATTGATGTTGCTTGTTCACATTCCCAAACAAATAAATGTGATAACATTAGGAGAGCGCATCCATGACCTTTGTTGCTGACACATTAAGAGGAAAAACTATTTGAATATGCACAAAATAACAAACTAACAAAGGTAGAAAACGCCAGGAGAAGAGAGAGAAAACTGTGGATGAATAGTCTCATCTCCACAGGTTAAAAAAAGAAACCGCCCCGATCACAAGAAGACGTGAAACTACGGGAAGAAAGACAGGGAAAGAAAGAAAGGAAGAAACACTGTAAATTTCACTCCCCAGCATACTGATGTTCATTCGACATGTTTGGCATGTGAAGGTTATTAGTGAGTGAATGGGTGGATGGATGAATTGTATGATAATATAAAGCACTTGTTTGTCCCTTGCACCATACACACCCGTGGTCTTGCAAGAATAATTTTTCATGTAAGTGGACTTGTATCATCTCTATCATCTGTAAAACAAAATCATCCTCTCGTTTTAATTAATATTTACTGTGAAGAACAACTTCCATCCTGTCTCCATCATGTCCTCTACATATGTATGTATGGAGGCGTAGTTTACTATCTTTTCTCCTTTAACAGATGCATCGTCAGTGTTTCCAGATGTTTCCATCATTAAAGACCAGTATATTAAGTGTCCATCTTATTTCCCGTCATATATGTCTGTTGTTTACACGTGTGTTATCTGTTCTTTTTGTTACTTGTTGTTAAGATTCATCATTGTCTAAGGTGAGCCCATGCTCTGAGGGTGGAGATTCCTGTAACCCATGTCTGGATGCAGCCAAGGCGTGCAACCTCAACGACACATGTAAACGCCAACGCTCCGCTTACAACGCTATCTGCACCAAGGCTACGCCCCCTCAGTCCTCCATGGCCAATCAGGAGCCCTGCAGCCGTAAACGATGCCAAAAGGCGTGTACACCAAAAACCTTTTACTTACTTTACATGCACACGTATATACTGAAATGTTCATATCTTACTCTAATTCCAGTTATATCAACAATGTTTTTCAACATTTGTGGATTGGTCAGGACAACAGGAAGTGGGCATGGTTCAAAATTATATCTGGATCAAATGGATTGATGAATGAAAGGATGGATGGATGAAAGATGAATGGAAAGATAGATGATGGATATACGGATGATTGATTGATGAAAATTGTGGGTGGATGGATGAAAGATGTATGGAAAGATAGATGGGACGGATATATAGATGATTGATTGATGAAAAATGGGTGGTGGGTTGATCGGACACAGGATAGATGAGTTATGGATGGAAGATGATAGACGGATAAGTGGAAGGAGGAATGGATCAACATTGGGTAGGTCAAGGGATGAATATTAGAGGGACAACAAAGAAAATATGGTAGTAACAAATCTTAAGCAAGCTAACAGGTTTATGAATGAGTTAATGTTGTTTGTCCTTATGGACTCATTATATATGCGTTTGTTGACATAAACCTCTGCGTTTTATGGAAATGGCTAAAACCTGTCTATTTGTCTGTCAAGGCGCTTCGGCAGTTTTTCGAGCGCGTGTCGTGGGAGTTGAGCTACGCTCTGCTGTTCTGCTCGTGCAGGGACCAGGCATGCGCTGAGCGCCGCAGGCAGACCATTGTGCCTACCTGCTCGCATCAGGAGAGACACAAACCGTCCTGCATCGAACTGAGACGCCTTTGCCGGTCTGATGCCCTCTGCAGGTCAGACAGCACGAGCCTGTGTGTGTGTGTGCCTATGTGTAATGTGATGAAGCTACAACTCCTGGTGTTTCTCCCCCTGCTTGTGTTCCCCTCTGTGTGTGGCGTCGTATCAAACCAGTGCTTATGTGAACTCTGTTCATGGCCTGAGTGTTCAAAGTTTGGGAAGATTCATGTTAAGTTTCAATAATAATTCTAGTCTTAACACGTCAACTCACAATCCATACAACATTTTCACACTCATGATTAATATAAAAGTTATTCCTCTACTAAGTGATCTGCGGTAACTGAAGAGTGGTGCAGTGTCACAGCAAAAGGTTGATTAGTAGATCTTTGTTGTGTTATTGTAGAAATGATGAGGATCGAACCCAGGGACTCTTAAGACAGGACAGGAAAGTAATGTTTATCACCAAACCACTCACACAGCACCAGAGATTTCTTTAGGTTGTAGTGTGGTAGTTACCTACAATCTGACACGGGGGCCGTCCTGGTGCACACACACTTTTTCTGAATGCATTGATTGGTTTGATATGTTAAGTTCTCCGATTGTGAATCACTTGTCTCTGAGATGGACTGGTAGTTGAATGTAGGATGTCAGACCCAGGAGACACAGTCACATTTACTTGCACGCATTTCAGCAATTCATTCATAACTGCTGACATAACTCCTGAAAATAAAAAAATCGACACTAGCATGATATTTTGTGATAAAATCAATTGTTTAGAGTCAGGCTTATGTTACATGGGTTGCTTGGCATAAAAATTCTGACTTTTATACCAAACAGATCTATAAACTTGTGTCACTTTTGGATCACAGAATTTTATTTTGCTCTGATCAGATTAGACATAATATCTGCCATATGTTCAGTCCCTGGGCTTTATGGTGTGTAAAATTATTTTTCGGTAGCCGAATCACACAAAATGTAATGCAGCTTGCTGCAAACAGACGTGCTCAAGATTTAGGATATGAACATGTGACCGGCTGATGAGTTACATTTATGATGATATGACCTCATCACACAGAGAATTTACACTAATGTCAGCCGTATGTATGCAAACCCACACCCTGACACGCTGACGCACAGTGCGTTGAACATCTATCTGAAGTAGGCGGCTGATTGCCGTTTTAAGGTGAGGAAGTCGATCCTGCAGCTGCAGTGCTCCATTACACACTCATGTAGGTGAGACTGATCCGCGATGGAAGGAAACGCCTCTCCTCTCGAGGTCACAGAGGACACGACGAGGGAGCGGGCCTCCTTTCGCATTCTGATGCACACATACACACATTCACCTCACCCCTCTGCTCAGCCCGTCCGCTCGCTTTACAGAAAGTGAGAGGATGAACGTTTATTCCCAACAGCCAGGAAGTGATGTCACCACAGGCATTACTGTCAGCGACCTGTCCTGATGCTGATCAGGAAAGGCACACAGGAAGTTGTGTACTATGCAAATATTTAAATATGCAAATTAGCAGAGTCACTCGGGGACTATTAATGAAAGAGAGCTTTGAGACAAAAACAGTTTATCACCAGACACACAAACAGACAAAAGCATAAACAGGAGGAACATGACACGGCGTATTATAAGAGGCCTCTCTGTAGTGCTCAGTTCTGATCGGTCATTGGCCCGCTAGAGTCAATTATTTTCTTAATGATTGGCTGCCTGACTTTTTACTGTCATTTCACATAGCCAAGCTCTGACAAGAGGTTCCTTTTAGGCAATGGTTATGAAAAAAAGGCAGAATCACCCTTTAAAAAAGTTAATTTTAGTGAAAACATTCAGTGAAACAACTCTTGGTTTACATCTTCACTCTGACTCACTCACACTGTCTCTGTGTAATCTGTGTGAGTGTATGGGAGAGAGAGTGTGCGTGCTCCTCCACGATTGTGGTTTTCTGGAGTTGACATTATCAGTAAATACACACACATATACACACTAACCTTCATGTGAAAGTCAAATGCACTGCACTGCTGTCAAACTGTATCTTTGTCTCTTGCTCTCTCTCTCCCCCGTGCTCCCTGTTTATAGTGAAAATTTTTGCATGAATAAAGTTTTGTTGTATTTTGAAATTTTTTTTTTTGCCAGTTTTGATTAGGCTTGCTTTGCTTTGCTCAGGTCGCGTCTCGCTGATTTCCACATGAACTGCCAGGTCACGCCTCACACAGTCACAGGCTGCCCGCATGATAACCAACATGGCTGCCTAATGTCCTACGTCGGCCTCATCGGTGAGACAAACAACACACACACACACACACTTATCTTAAATGTTAGCAATCATAAGCAGCCAGTCAGGCCCTGTCCTCCACGTGGCTTTTTTCTCTCTCTGGGTTCAGGCTCAGACATGACACCAAACTACAGCGACAGCAGTCCGTCCAACATCACCATCAGCCTGTGGTGCTCCTGCAGGGGCACTGGGAGCCACGAGGCCGAGTGTGAAACTTTTCACCGAGACTTCACACACAACACCTGCCTCAGTGAGTATGTGTGCGTGCGTGCGTGCGTGTGTGCGTACGTGTGTGTGCATACATGTGTGTTTCTCTACTTATGGGGACTTGAATCTTACACACAGTAAAATCCAGACCACAAACTGGAATTATGCTTAGGTCGTTGCATTTCTCTGAGACTCAGAGTTCCTGACAAACAACAAGGCTGAAATATACATTAGTTCATATTTCCATCATTGTTTGCACACCAACCACTGCAACCACCACTAACAGACAGACGGACATGACCAAAAACAGAATGTTCTTGGCGGAGATAACAAAACAAATGCAGATGCTGCACATCATCTCTACGGGCGTGGACAGAGGTGAACAGGTGTGATTGACCGTTGCCGTTCTCCAATCTCTTCCTCCTCAGAGAGCGCCATCCAGGCGTTTGGTTCCGACCCCGTTGGTTCAGACCCCACGACTACCTTCTTACCTCCTGCCCAGCCCCCAATCATCTCCAAGCCGGCTCCCTCTCTGCACGGCAATGCTATCAAACCCCTGGAGAACAGCTGTATGTTCTCCACCTGTGCCCACCAACAGGTCAGTCTGGTTACTGTGATATGCACAAAGAAGATTGTGTGTGTGTGTGTGTGTGTGTGAATGAGAGCGTGTATGTATGTGAAAGAAACAATCTGTGCATGTATGCGAAATGTATGTGAGGAAGAGAAAGATATGAGTGAGAGCTGGAAAAGCGTGTATCATTTCCCCTGAATTAGTTTTTTCAAAATATCGCTTCCTCACAGCACATGCATACGTATCTATATATAAACACAAATACTGTAGTGTATATACGTATCTATATCATTTCCTGAAAGCTTTGCTGAACAGCCAGTTTACAGGAAATGTATTCACTGTCAGCTTACTGCAGGAATTTTTAGTATGATAATCATTTGTGCGGACAGTATAGCCATCTGTACATAGTGTGTGTGTGTGTGCGTATGTGCGTGCGTGTGTGTTTGCGTATGTGTTTTCTACACACATTCTCGACACATATTGGTGAATTAGCACATGCATCCTTCAGAGCAAACTGTAATGATGCTGCATGGAGCGTCTCCAACGTCTCCTTTTCTTCCTTTCAGTAGAGTGATAAGATCTGATTGGCTCTACCATCACAACAATGAAGACATGCTAATGATGCTCTGTGTGGTACGTGTGTGTGTGTGTGTGTGTGTGTGTGTGTGCTGTCAGGGACGAGGTCATTAGCGTCTCCTTCCTGTGAATGATCAGTTTGAGGACCATGACTTCCCGTTACAGTGTGAGAGTGAATGAAATGTGTGGGATCCGGACTGTGACTGTCTGTCGGTTGGAGGCCCCTGTTGAAGGATTGATGCTGAGCTTGTAACAGGGGGTTTACAATGATGGTTTATTATGGCTTTTGGTTTGTTTTCCAGGACGGACGACCAAAGTGCATCGCGTCAGAGGAGTTTGAATGCCAGGAGGTGAGAGGCTGTGATTACACACGCACACCTTTCTGTTTTCACACCTCGTACAGCAGTTACAATTACTCCACCTCTTCCTCCCCCTGTCCCACTTCCTCCTCTTGTTCCTGCTCCTCTTCTTTCCTTTCTCCTCCATTATATTTTCCTCATCTTCCTCTTCAGCCTCAGTTGTCTCGGGGTTCTATTAACTCTCAGGACATCCAGGGAGTGAAAAACAGCAGCCGACAGACGATGCTTCGCTCCCAGCTCACTGTGTGTGTGTGTATGTCCACGCTGACACCGCTACTGCTTCATGTCTTATACATGTGAACACACACGGACACATACACACACACACGCAGTAATTGTACGTGTGCGTGTGTGTATGTGACTGCAGGGATTTTGGACTTCCTTGGTGTCTGGAGGTTTTGTGTTTGTGTTCGCACTTTTTTCCCTCTGGCTTCTCTGGGTGTGACACAGATGGGCTCAAGCACACACACACATGCACACACACTCACATTTGGACCGCGTGAGGACGACAGCACTGTAGGACTGTCTGGAGGACGGGGACAGATGGGACAGACCTTTCCTCTCCATTTGTCCACTCTATTTAGTACTGTGAACCTTGGTGGTGGGAGCAAATCCATAACACACACCAACACACACACACACACACACACACTGCTACTGTCTCCTCAGACCTCATTATGTGTGGACGTCTTTACACAGACACACACTCATGTGCTGGACACCTTTGTGGTTATTATTGCAGTTTTGTTGTTGATGTACAGATTCATTCAATGTGAAACAAAGTCAATCTTTGTGTATGAAGAGTGGATGAACGGATGAAGAGTGGATAAAGCATGGTTGAATGAATGAATGAAGTATGAATGAATACATGGAAATGATGTGACATGTTTGTGTGTGTAAACAGTGAATTCTGTGTCTGATCTGAATAAACAAACATCTGAAACCACAGACAAAGACTTCACTCTGTGTTAGTCATCGGGGGACTCAGGCACACATCCACAGTCAGATTAGTTAAGCCAGATTTAATGTTCTCACTGCTGTGACACCTAATGAAGATGTCTGATAACATAGTCAATCGTGTTAGCACAAATGATATTAGGAAAACACAGTCTGATGTCACAAAATCAAATCTGGGTCTTCGTGACGTTGCCCCCCTCCCCGTCAACCTAGCTTGAATCTTTAAATTTTGCAAAATCTTACAAAAATCCCACACAAAATTGAATATCTTAGCTCTTGTTGCCACACAATCAGTTGTCATTGGTGCACTTCCAAAACCATTTTCAAATCTGATCAATATGAAATTATCAAATACACAGATCTCACTCCACCCCCCTGTAACAGGACTAGTCTGAATTTTGTCCACATAAAAATCAAATCTCTGGGATGCAAATCACAGTTCATCAATGACCCAGCACAGACTGGATCTAGCTTAAAGGTAACAACCTTACACCAATTAATGAAGCCTCTCCTAGCTGCACTTCTCATGTTGGATGGTGGTGTAGATTTTATTTTTGCCCAGTCTCTCATCCTATTACTAATAGCAGTGAGCACAAATTTCTCATTTTTTGAATCGCTAACACTACGTCTAGCGGGTTCGGTGAGTAATAACACGATTACGACGACTGACTCTCTGTTCATATTGCCCACGTTAATCATATCTACTCACAGATGTGGTCACGCTGGACCATTTCCCAGCCTGTGGTCTGAGCTTTACCTATTTAAAAACACTCCCTTTTGCTTTCATTATCTGATCTCTTTAAATTTAAGTAATCGCCAAGGTAAAAGATGGAAATAATACCTAATAATACCTGCTCTAGCTGTATAATAATTTCTGAATGGGGACAAAGTTTTGGAAAGAGTCTTAAGCCCACATAGATCTGGTCAAAGTGCTGACATGAGTCAGGACAAGTCCTGATCCAGAATTTTGATCCAAAGAGGGCTTCCCCTCTCGGGATGAAGTGGGATGAAATCCTGGACGCATGCGAGGGCCATCTGTGGTGCAGCTGGTTGGATCACTGTAGGTCAGGACATCGAAGGCGGGCAGAGCTCTTTCAAGAGTTTAGCTGGCAGAGGATCTAGCAAGCAAGACCTCAGTTTTTACTGTTGATCACCATGGTGACGTATTGATGCTCTGATTACTTCCAGCATGACAACACAGGAAACAGTTTCCATGTTTAAAAGTATAGAGATTTTTTTTACATCTGACATTGTCAACAAATAAACTCCTCTCAGAATAAACACCAAATGAGTCCAGAAATACTGTAGATAACCAAGGATGTCCAGGAACTCATTGATATTTAGTATGAAGACCAAATTTGAAGAGATTTAGAGGCCTGTTGCTCAGAGGGGGATTCATTTCTCTGTTTTTCAAACGTGAATCTCCCATTCAGCATACATATAATCCATCAAACAGTTCAGACTTTACTAACACAGATCACAGGGCTGACAGAGTGTGATACGTGCTGATTGATTAGTGCTGAGGCTCTCTTAACTATTGAAAAGTACAAAATTGATGGTTAATTCGATGGGTTTTGCGAAATATCATGAAAATGATAACTATAACCACTGCAGTGCAAATAAACATTGTGATGTGGGAAAAGACAGCAGCTGAGTTCAAACATCTGAGTGTGGATGAGGGTGACACACACAGGAGTCATTTGAAAACATGCAAACAGAATTTCTGAACACTGACATTACTGTGTGTGGGGGGGTCGGGGTGGGGGTCAGTGTTTTTCATCATTGTTACTGGAAACAGTGATTTTGTTTTCTGGAGCAAGCAGGACAAACCTCTGATGATTTGGTCAATTACATCTGTAAGAAAAGGTCAGAGAGTGAGAGAGAGACGGAGTGGTTCTCTTCCCCTCTTTGTTCAATTCTGTCTCTTTTCTCTTTCCCTCATCCCTCCATTTTTGTTCTCCTTTTTAGTTGATGGTGGATTTAGGCATCAGACGAACACACATACACACACGAGGCTCATTTTAAATAAATGAGAGCCTCAGTTGTTTACACACATGCACAGTAATCAAAGGGTTACCATGGAGAGGAACGGAGAGAGAGGACGTCAATCTGAGGGACGGAAGACTGGAATGGAAGAAGGATGTGTGGAGGAACATTTACAAACTGTCTACAGAGAATTTAAACTCTCTGTGTCACAACATTTGGTGTAATGAGCACAGCCACAGTTCAGCTAGTTTGAAAGAAGTTGAAGTCAATTTCAAAGCAGTATTAGTGGGTAGGCGTGGTTTAGGGTGAACGCCTAGCTTTCAATCTCCTGCTCCTCATTGTCAAAGCTCCCTCCCTCCCTAACTCCAAATTGCTCCCGACAAGCCAGGGATCGAACTGGCAACCCTTCAATCACTAGGTGATCACCATCTAAGCCAGTAGCCCTGGGGCTGACGGAGGGCAATCTGTGGTGGAGCATGGTAAAGTGAGTAAGTGCTCTCCTGAATGGAAAAACGTTATAGAAATTATATCAACGTTTTTCTGAACGCTAACTAATCAGGAGCTTCATTTGCCATTAATGAAATGTGTATATGGTAAAATACAGTGCAGCTCTGATGCATGTTAACATCTTCAACCAATTACTGCTGCGTGCGCTGCATGTCAGCGTTCACAGCCCGTGATCTCATTACCCACCACGCTTATTCATGTATGAAGTTATCATGTGGAACGGCACATGAATATGAATAGTATTTCAAATATGACCCTAATGGACACACATGGTATTAATCATTATGCTGCTAGAATATGAAGCCATACACAAATATACAAACTTCATTCATTCCAAGGATAAATGCAGATCTTATGAATTCAGTAAATGTATGTTTGCCTTCTATTTAAACATGTGAATGGATTCAATAAAGCGGGAATCGGGGGTTATATGACGGTGGGATTATATTCTACCTCATAATTCCAGATTATTATCTGTCATAAATGAATAAAGAGAAGAAAAATATCCTCAACTAACCAAAATATATTTCTATATGATGATTTAATGCAAACACACAGCCTAAAAGTCTCCCCCACATATCTTACACCAAATGCAAAGCGGCACCAAGTGTTAATGCGACGCAGATTTCCTTTTAATGCCCAGCACCCACGTTGTGTAAATAGCAAATAAAATTTTTTAAAAACAGTAAGTGTATGTCAAACAAGGGCTGCCACAATGTCAGATATTAGTCATATTGAAAGGAGCAACTGTTTTCTGGTCCTCAATGAGATTTACAAATGTCTGTTTAAAGTTTTCAGTTGCATGGTCAAAAAAGTGTCTCTAACCGTGCAACTTTCAGTTCCCATGCTGGTGTGATGAAGTGAGCTGTGAGCTCTCATATTTGTCCGGTATCACCGGTCCAGAGGACAGTTGTAAGGCCAAAGTGTTCAGCTTCAGCCAAAGACCTGAAAATGTCAGCCTTTACTGCATACATGTATGGGATTTCTTTCTTGGAATTTTTTTCTCTTGTTGGGATTTTTTATTTTGTAGCAACTGTTTTCATCAGGGCTACTAACCCTGGCCTCTCAGCGGTTCCAAGGTGCATCATGTCCTTTACTATGAAGGATGCCAATGATTCAGTGATGGCTTCATCCTGACTCACACACGCCATGTCTGAGTTAGGTGACCTGAATTCGACCCTCTTTAGCAGAACAGGCCTGTGGAATAGGCAGTATAGGCAAATACTCGGGGCGGTGTCCATCCATGGAAGGGGGGCGCCCCCCCCAGAAAATTGAACACTTTTACCACTTTTTACAAATACGATTTCATACTATCATTTCAAAATATTCAATAAACCCACAACAACATAGCCCATTAAATGATAGAGGGAGCCTTTTTAATTGGTTGCCTGCAGCATCACTCCCCACTCACTCTTAGTTCGACATCATTGTTTGTGGGGGATGGGCAAGTTATCTGAACCAAGCGCATTTGACCGGGGCGTGACACAAGGAATAAGTGGCTGATCAACTGTGAAACGCGATTAACATCAATTCATTCATATCATCATGTCAAAAACTCCAAAGGGAAGACAAAGAAGAGAAGAAGAGGACAACAGGGATAAAGACAGAGGTAACGCGATGAGTGCATTGTCTCTCTGTTTCATAGACGTTACTGTCATTGGAGCTGAGTGTTGACTTACTAGTGTGACAAGTACAACACAAGTAGATCTTTGATCTGTCTGTGTGTGACACGCCCCTTTTGCACAGAATAATAGAAAACTCACTTGGACTAATTGGCAGTCAACAATTAGACACACCTGAGTATCATTCACTCAGGTGTGCCTCAGCATAGGGAGTGTGTATAAGGCTGGAGATGAGTGTAGAGCACGCTAGTCTGCTGTGCTTTTATGTGGTGCCCTCCCGTCCATCCTGTCATGTCCGCCTGTCCTTATAGCTGAAGGTAAGCCTTGTATGCCAGATGAATGATAATTATAACAGATTTTAGGTTACTTCACTCACTGGTTCACCTTAATATAGATTTATTAAACCTGGACCCCATGGCCCCTCCCCCGTACTCTACATCCGGTTACAAGGGTGTCAGAGGTATTTACGTTATTTGTATAGTTTGTGTAACATTGTGAGGGCCTGGTTATGTTACTTGTATTTGTTTCTCATCGTCGGTTCCCGCCACTGCTGTTTTGCTTGTGTTATATTTATCCAATCATTTAAAGCGTCTGTTTCATTACTACTGTACATGTGTGCCACCGTAGAAAAGGTGCATTTCACAAAACATTATTTCCTGGGGTTCAATTCCCTGGGTGCTGTAGTTTTTTACAGTTCCTCATACCTTGAATTCACCTGGTAAAGTTGGAAAGACTATTCAGGTGTTTGGGGGAACACCATCATTTTGAGAAATACAGCCACTGTCTGCCTCAAGAAACCAGGTGTACATTTTTGTTGATATCTAGTTAGCCAACATCTGTTTTTGTCAATTAAAACATTGTCTTCTCCTTTATAATAGTTGTAAGCATGTCTTTCCCTTTCAGTTTGTACTGTCTTATGTGTCTTAATAGTGCTAGTTTATACTGTTAATATTGTTTATGTTGTATATTAGTTAATAGTTAACTATTAATACTGTACTCTAGCTTTCCAGTGTCTTTCTCTTGCTATATATTCCTGCTTTACTGTTTTTTAGCACTTTATTGCATCTTTGCACTCTTTGGCTGAATATTCTGCATGTCATTGTACTCTTTCCCTGTGCAATGACAACGTGCGTGTGTGTGTGTGTGTCGGGGGCAATTGTTAAAATTTATGCTCAAACCTCTTGGACTACAGTATTTGGATACAATTTGATGTCAGTAACTTGTATCTGCACAGAGTGCTGTACTGAAGTCTTTTTTTTTCATCTTGTTATTATCATAATGTAATGCCCAATGGTCGTATACACTCTTCTCTTCAGATGCAGTTTTGAAATATTTTAGCCCCACTCCTGCACATTCTGGGCCACCTGCGGACACCTTCTCTGCCTCAGCACAGCCCAGGGTGTAGCATCAGGCATAAAGGCTGCACCAGGCACCCTGCTGACTGCCTATCTGTTCCAACTAATGAGGTAGGAACAGTTACTGCACTGAGAACTATATATACTGTATATAATGTAGAATTGCGTGCACTTATACTTTAAAAAATACAAATTCATTTTTGTTCTTTTTCACATCTGCACTAATTTCTTTAATGTCGTATTTCATGCAGTAGCTTATTGTATTAATAATTCATTTTGCATGGTCTTTAATACGATTTTTATTTTGTTGGTTTTTTGTTTCTAAAATACTAGATAATTGATCGAAGATAATACAATATCATGAAGGCAAGGCTATGCAGTTTCTGTGTGAGTGTATGAACACTGGTGCTGGAATTGGCAATGTGGGGAGGAGGGGGGCACCAGCTAAAATCTTGCCTGAGGCATCAAATTGGCCAGGGTCGGCTCTGACTGCCACTATGGCAAAGCACGAACGGAAAGAAATGGAAATAATTTAAATGGCCGCTGGATTATTCTCATCATATTTTAACGACACGGGCATTTACAACGGAAACCGCACAAGAGAGACAAAATGAGTTGCCTTATCGAGAACGTCTTTACTTCACATGAAGAAAGGGGCAAAGGAAACGGCAAACAGGGAAGGAAGGAAGCGAGAGAGGTGTAGATGGGGCGAGAGGAGGAGCTGATAGAAAGATCAGTAGAAGTGTGGAAAAGAGAGAGAGAGGAAGAGAGCAACAGAGACTAAATGAATGATCTCATGTTTTTTCACGTTCCTGCATGTACGTGGGTGTGTGTGTGTGGTCTTCTTTGTTCTCTCTGTAAATCAGCTCCTTTCAGCGTTAACTGAGGCCTCGGGCTGATCTTGTTGTATTGGTGACATACTGAAAGGCTTTTGTGTGTCTTGTTAATGTAGCAACAGATTGCAACATGTAAACAGCGTTCCCTTGGCAACAGGATCGTAGAGGAGGAGCTTCAGTTTTTTTACTTTGTCACCCATGATGTTCACAGGAGTCCAGCTTTGAACTCGCTGTCATAAGAAACATAAATTCTGACATTCCTGTGTGTGTGTGTATGTGTGTGTGTCCATATTTACAGTGTGTGGAGCCTAACTGTCTTGTGTTCCTTTTGACCGTTCCCTATGAGTGAAGACGCTGCATTCCTGGTGTTGACACTTTGCTCTAACTGTTAACTGTAACTTGTTAACCTGTAAAATTCAGGCACTCTCCAGATGTTGCCAGTGTGACACAGGTCTTGGGCCCTCCCATGCAGATGTTGTGTCCATATGGTGGTGCTCTGTGTTGGTTTCAGGAGGAGGAGCAGTCGGCCCCGGTATGCCAATCAGTCTTTTTGTGATGGGTGTTCCCATGACTGTCTGTTAATGTTACTGACTGCCTGCCGAGATCACTCAAACCAAGGACAGAATGTCCAAAGTTAATTATTTACGACAATGTTCCTCAAAACTAAATTTGTTTTGGACCGACTGTTTTGTACAATGCTGAATTTGTGTCAATGTTCCACTCTGTGATTCTACAGACTAAGAACAGGTGAGTGTTGAAATATTGTGCAAATGTTGATAGTCTAAACATATAAGGAGAGCTGTTGGCAAATGGCTGTGAGTGTGATTATACTTCGATTGTGAGGACTGCACGACATGCAGTGTAAGTGTCAACATTGCTTTTTCTTTATCTTTTTTTTTTTTTTACATGAAGGTGAAATTTTGAATGACAAAGCATGTATAGCTAGACGGTTATATTGAGACAGATATCACTAGCTGTTCACTTTCCGGTTACGACTGGGCCGTAAAATCTGTAATCTCGTGAACAATTCATCGCCTCAGTTATGGGGCATGTGCCATTCAAAGATGACCTCTGTAGCTGGTGTGCCGTGTTACTAGTGAGTAAAAATGTTTCATCAGTCCTCCAGCGGACCGGCTGCACCATCATCACAGCTTGTACATCGCTCATGAGAGTTGTTACTCCAGTAATCTGAAAGAGTTTAGTTAATCCTCTTCCTACAGACCCCCTACACAGACAAAAAACAATCAAAGCTACGGCTCATTTGCATACCGTCCCACCCAACCAAACGGCTTGCTGAAAACAATGACACAGAGCAGGAAAAGCAGACTGAAAAACCTGGGTTTGTGCCAACATCTCTGCAAACAAACTGCAGGTGCTCTACGTTAATCATATTGACAATGTCCTTTAAATAATCTCTCTATGAATCTGCGTGTCCACTTTCTCTTCAGTGGTAATCATTTAAGAATCAGTCAGTGCAACATCTGTGTGAGCAGATGAGACAAACGTGCAAAATTTATCATCTGTCATCACAGTGAGGATCCAGAGGTGATGAGGAGAGTCTGTAAAGCAACGCCAAGCCTGATGGGAATGTTTGATTAGTGTACTCGTATGCAAAAGCACACACAAACACGCTAATACATTTATTCAGCTTATTAACTTCACGTCTTCTGCTTCCTCCTGTGCAGAGGCTTTATTTCCTCCTTTATCTTCGTCTCTCCTCTGCCTCACAGTGTCACTTAGGGAGACAGAAATTGAACGCCCAAACTCCATTAACACTTAACGTAAATTATATCGCATCAACTAAGCCAACACATCCACAAATTAACAGTGAATTTGTTGTTATACAGCAGACAGGCATCATCAACAATGGAAGACTGGTAGATAGAGTTCGGCGTGTGGCATATAGACGAGACACTGAAAATCCTTTACTGTAACAGTGTGTTTGTTAAAATACACTTCTTCCTTTCACTCCGTATTATCTGCCTGCATGCAGCTGCGGCGATCCTAGAGATGCTAATCACGGCAAAAGATTGCACCAACTGACAACCTGCAAAATCATGGCAAACTGAACAACTTTGAGGATCGCCTGTCAGAGGCACGTGGTTGATTACTGTGCGTAATGATGCCATCGGACCGTGTGTGCAACGGGCGTTGGTGAAATGATCTTGTTACCAGAGTTATCTCGTTGTTGCTGTTGGCAATAAGAGATATCTGTTTTGTATTTTATTTTTTAGGTTATCCTAAATCAATTTTCTTTTTTGACTCTGCATCGACGGAAGTATCAGTTTAACAACTTTTTGTGAATGAATGGCTTTTATCATTAGCAAATCAATCTTAATATGTGATACGTGAGAGGTAATATTTTAATTTTATTTACAGAGTGGTATTAGTTTCATAGTTTTGCCTTTGGAGTCGCTGTTTGACATTTTTCTGGTTTGTGTACCTACGCATGGATCAGAGTTTTCGTGGAGGACCACACATTCTCATTTTGCACATACAGAAAGGCACTCACGATAGGATGGAATCCGGAGGACAGGTGGAGAGTGGCTCCCGGGAAACTGGAAAACTCAGACCAGAAATGAGAGGTTAACTGTGGCCCCTGGTCGGAGACGACGTCACGCGGGATGCAGAAACACAATTTGACAGAATCTCTGCCCTAAAATATGTTTATTAAGCAGTGAACATAAGTTAATCGTAGAAGAAGAAGAAAAGAAGAAACATAAACATAAAGGCAAGGCAAGTTTATTTGTAAAGCACTTTTCAGACACAGGGCAATTCAAATCGATTCACGTAAAAACACAACGTGAAGAGTAAACAGTGGTTCTTTGCGTCAGTTTTCACTGCTACATTGAGAACATCTGTACATCTACTGAACATCACTGAGACTGCTCCAAATTTATTACTGCATCGCTCCTGGAAAAAGAAAACCCCAAAGTGCTGTATGCAGTGCAGTGCTTAATCAACATCACCTCATCCGCTTCTTCACATTTTTGCTTTACTTGATTACAAGACAGGAATCAGAGGCTGAGGTGTATGTAAACGTGTTGGTGGTATAGTCATAAATGCAACATAAGGGATGAATGATCGGGCAATCAAACACACAGAAGAACATGCCAACACACACACGCATACACACACACACACACACAGGATTGTGGTTCTGTTGTAATACTTTGCTGTCCTCAGGCCTGATTCTGATTGGAGCCAGCTGCTGATAACACCCCACCCCCCCCCAAAAAAAAACATACTCACAGGCACACACACAACCTGATAACACGCTTAAAGACACATACACAAATACACTTCTGCTTGGGGCACAAACACACAGTCTTTTACTAAAACAGAAAGTTACAGCAGATAAATTCAGACAGACCTAAAGGAGGAGGAGGAGGAGGAGGATGCTGAAGGTGGTGTAGTGGGGGTGATAAGGGTGAGGAGGAGGAGGATGATGATGATGATGATGATGATGGTGGTGGTATGGGTGATTACATCGATGACGATGTGGTGGTGATTGTGATGGCGATAGTGGTGATGATTGCAATGAGGATATTGGCGGTGGTCGCAGTGGTAATGATGATGACGATGACTGTGACGATGATGTTATCTGTGATGACAGCAGTGGTGATGATTGTGATGGTGGTGATGATGATGGTGGTGAAGATGATGATGATTTTGATGATGGTGGTGATGGAGGTGGTAGTGATGATGGTGGTGGTATCTCGGTTTTCTTCTTTTAACAAGAAACTGAGCAGATTTTCCTTTGTAAAAGCTAAAACATACTGATCAGTATAGACTTATAATGAGGAGCAATACAAACTGTAAACATTAATAGACAAGGAACAATGCAGCAAAAGTCTTTTGTTTTGCCCTCCGTCCATTGATCCTCTTTTCCTGTCACAGGGCCACTTGGAGCAAGTCACTGGCCCCTCAATCTCTTTTCCTTCTCTGTCTATTCATGGTTCTGTTGTCTTTCTTTCTACTGTCTTACTTATCGCGGTGGATCAGTGCTCATCATTTAGAGGGAAATTAAGACATTTTTTTCAAAGCAAAATTGGGTTGAAATGATCAAATGCATTCAGCCAGGGGCTGAATAAAAAAAAATGAAAATGAGATCCACAATCACATGGAGAAAACACACACACCTAGTTCAAATGTGGAAAATGTGACAGAACATAAATGTCAGATTCAATTTTACAATGTTTCATAGCTGCTGTATTTACGCTGATGTTAGCTGATCCTATGCTGCCCCCTTGTGTTGTGAGTTGCTCAATGAATGAATGAGTGACTCGGTGGTTCCTGGCTGCCAGTGGTTCGCTGATGACAGCCTGTCCATGTTTGCTTCCTTTCTTCTGCTCTGGGCTAGAGTCACACTGGCAGTATCCAGTCACAATAGTGAGCTGTCTAATTAATCTAATCTAATTGGGGTGGCACACACGGGTGAAGTTTGCATGTTCTCCCCATGTCTGCGTGGGTCTCCTCTGGGTGCTCCGGTTTCCCCCACCCACAAAAACGTGTGTGGGTTAATCACTCCTGCCATCCCCCTGACAGGTAGAAGATCTGGAGTTGGTCCCCAGGTGATGTTGTGTGTGTTTGCATGTACATGTGCTGGCTGCCCACTGATCATCGAGGATGGGTAAAAATGCAGAGAATTAATTTCCTCTCTTTTGATTAGCTGCATTTCAACACAAAGTTTCTGAATATTGAGACGCCCTAGATAGAAAGCAAACATTCCCAATGTTAACATTAGCATTATAACAAGTACATGCCATCCAAAAATGCATTAAAATAAAATACACTGTTTTGTGTTTTGAAAATACAGAACTACATAGATTACAGAACAACTAGATTAATGCACAAACTGACCCAGGCTGCAGATTAGGGGCCCCAAGTGTACAGGGGCCCTGAATTGTACAAAAAGCAGAATTTCGAGGGAAGTTCTCCAACAAGACCATAACCACAGAGAGCCATGGAGAGCAAGGAGTGACAGTTGGATGTAGGGGATTTGCAGCCTGCTCTGTTGTCAGAGCCTTCAGCAAGTTGGGCATCTAGGGCACTTTTGAAACAGCAATGAGGTCCTCAAGATGGCTGTGGCTAAAAAGAGGAGGGTCATGAAGTCATAAATAGATAGCCATCTGGATAAGATGGGGTCTGGTCAGCCCCTCCTGAGTCTCTTGGAGGGTATATGATGTTGAATCACCTGAAGACCCCAGGATCATCACTGAAGATGTGGCCAGAAGCATTAGCAGATATAGAAGATGTATGCACAGAATGAATCTTTCACTTTAATGCCACAGTTGGTGTACATTGTTAATCTACCTCATCAGTGCAGCACATAGGTATCAACAATGCACAGGTTCCACTCTCTCCTGAATGCATTTCCAAGTAAAATAACTCATTTTTTCTTTCTTTTTTTTTTAACTGCAGTCAAATTATTTCACCTTGCTGCTGATCACTCTTGTAGGCCAGCATGTGGCGCTATGGAGATGACATTTAATTATGTCTGTCAGTCTCTACTGCTGGATTATTTCAGTTGGATGCCAAACGCTCTAATCAGCCTGAGGCCTCCTCTGACACTCAACATCACACGCAACGTCTCAAAGGTCTTTTTAGGCCCACAACAAAAGCTTTATTTATCTATGTTTTTTTTTGCTCAGTACAGAGTGATAATTCCAGGCTCTCTAAGCTGTCTCTAAACATCTCACAGACAGTGTTACAGAATTTAACATGAATGTATGTTATACATTACATTACAATACATGATATGAAACGTATGTTTGCATTATTCTGACTCATCCAATTCTATCTATCTATCTAGGTTGTCGGTCACAGGATCACAGATGGGAGTCAATGGTATGTTACCACAGTCTTCTGAACCATCCATTAAACTTTGAAATATCTGTCGCAGTCGCTCAATTTGTATGCAAATAGCACCTCCTTTCCGCTGGTACTGAGTGACTGCCCTGTTCATATCACCAATACACACCCAGGGTTTGTTTTGGTCTTTACTAACACACCACTTGGAATGATCTTTCGCTGTATCCCAGGTGCCCATGGACGATCGTATCTGTTTGATGTTGTAGACTTTGTTCCGAAGATTGCAGTAGGAACGAGCACGATCTCTCTGGCAGCCCCATGTTTGCGCAGACACATCAATGTCATAGGTCTTAGCGATCAAGTAGTAAAGATCTCCATCTGTGACAACAAGAACAGCAGAGAAAAATGTCACTGCTTATAGAGAATTTTGCATAGCGTTGTTAGCCCATTCATTCCTGCTTCTCTAGTGAATAATAGAGGGCTTTTATTCTGAAAGACCCACTCTGCTCTGTACAAGGGCCTTTTATTTTGAAAGGCTGACTTTGATAGCGGCATTTAGAACCATACGGCATTTTGTCCATATTGCCAACTATGGAGTTTTGTTTTAGTGTATATTTCAAACATAGTAATCATTTAGTCCACATTGCAAACTTTGGGAACGGTTTGTCAAATCTTGCAATCAGTTAGACCAGATTGTGAATTTTTGAATTATTCAGTCCAAAAACGTTTAGGAATTAAACCTTTGTTGTGAAGTATTACTCCAGGTCGGGAATGTCGGGAACAATTTGGGGGTTAGGGTCTTGCCTTACCACCTAAGCCACGTCACCTCAGTAGTCCAGATTGCAATTTTATATATATATATATGTAATAGTCATTTAACTAGATAATATGCAGAACCGTCACCTTTTGGCCTCTCTGACTCCAGTTTAGCGAAGCTGTTGAATTCTTGGTATCCATTTGACTGCAGCGTCTGGAAATACGGAGGAACCGGTTCTAATGTCCTCCCGTTCACAGCATCCAGAAGCTCCCGGTGAAAGGTCTCGGGAATATCGTAATCATATGGGAAAGCATTGATGTACTGGAGATGTGTGCCTGAAAGAGCGAAGACACCTTACTCGGTCGCAGTGTAAATTCATAAACAAGGTAGATAATGTGAAATAAATGAGCTTATTACCGATGCGTCGAAACTGGTCGTAGGTAAATGTTATGCAGAGGAAAGTTTGAGCGTTCTGGTATCCAGATTCCGGCCAGAAATTATTTTGATTTCTTCGAAAAGGGAACGATGGAGTGCTGTGCAGGAGCCAGACTCCAGTGGAGCCTTCATTAATCAGGAGAATTCCTGAAACACACGGTCAACAAAAACGTAATGTTATCATCATGATACTATGATGCATGGTTACAGTAACAAGACATAATTTAGTCCAGATTGCAAACTTTGTAGTAATCCTGATTTGGAACTGTATAATCATTTGGTGTTGTTGTAAAAATTTTGGAATTATATAGTCCAGATTGCAACCTGTGGAATAATTCAATCCAGATTTCCAATTTTGGGAAAAAATGTCTAAATTGAGAATGTGCCTTGTAGGTGAAATGAGCCAATATGAAGCTGAGCTGTCAGCAGACAGTAAGGGATCACCATAGAAGGTCAAAGCTTTGTTTATGTGTTCACCTTTACTGTGGCCAAAACCCTGCTGAGCGTTACAGCCTGGAGGCTGGTCACTGTAGACAATAAATCCAAAGTTTGGTTGCTGACAGAGAAAGAGTGAGAGAGAGAGATCAACAGTGCCTCAAGTGCAGACAAGAAGTGACATAAGCCAAAGTTTATCCGAGCCAAAATCAAGTCCAAAAATCAAAAAAACACAGTCAGAGTACAGGCAAAGTTCACAACCAGGAAAACACAGCAGAGGAACAAAAATCAGCATTAATCTAGCTCTATCCATCTAATCCTGATGATGGATATAGTAACCCAACATGGCTGCAATGCTCAGTGGAGCTCAAAGTAACTCAACGCAATGTATTGCAATGTGTGTGCTTGTGTGCATGTGTGTGAATTGTTCTCTGTGTCTATGCCGTCTGTATGTGTGTGTTCTCTCTCACCATTTGCCTCGTGGGGATGAACAGGGGCCTCAGTGTGTTAGCAAGGACTCCTGTCGGGCTGTCGATGGCTTTGTAGTCTATGTTGGATGGGATCATATTCTCACTTACATTCGGGTCTATGTAAATGTATTCGGCACCAGTCGTCTTGATAGATGACTTTTTTGGTGCTTTGTACATAATGAACCTGATGATGAAGAGCAATTTTTTTTTCTTAATTTATGCTGCTTTATGTGTTAATCAGACAAAGTAAATATATTTACAGACACATACACAGTAAATCTCTGCTGATTGGTTAGACTTTCTTTTAAAAGTGAAAAGATATTACTTTTACTCTGGTGTGGCATCGAGCTGCATTTTTAGCAATTTGAGATTTCAAAGTGAAAAACACTACAAGAGAAGCCTCAAATATCAGACTTTCTAAATGTGTGTTGAAATTAACATTTCACCAGACACTGCTGTAACGGGACATCATGGACACTAAATCACTTTTGCTGTGGTGATGTGATAATGCAATAAACCTCCTCCTCATGTGACAGCCACATATTAGTAGTAGGGGGGTGTCCATACTTCCATGCAAAATACAACTGTTGCAGTAAGGTGATGTCACTCCTTGGCATTCCAAAACAAATCAACATGGTAACATATGATTGCACTCAACACAGTAGCCAAACACTTTACACTACTTCTTCCATGCACTGATTTTAGCCTAGTAAAGTTTTAAACAGAATGCTTGATAAAGGAATCTTTTCATTGTGATCTAAGATTATCACTTTAATCACAGAATGAAAGCTTTATCTTACCAGTCCACAGGACCATTGTTTTTGTTTCTGCATTGACCCTCTGACCCCACGCCCAGCAGAGCTACACCCAGGACCACCAGAAACCCAGAGCTCGTCACTGAGATAGCAGAGAAACCAAGTAATGTATACGAACAAGAGTTTCTAATGACACAGACAATGAACAGTCAAAAGAAGCCGAGGGATCACTTTTAAAATCTCCACTGACCAATCAGGGGTCAGGGCCTTCTCTAATGATTTTTTTTTCACTTCAGCCACAAAACAAAGAGGCATGCTGCATACATTTGTATATGAATATTCTCATCTATTAGGCTTAAGGGAGATAAAGGAGATAAACAAGATGATTCTATCAAAGCAGTGGGTGGGGCTTCTCTCTGTGTGGTGTCTTCCTTGTTTATATTGTTGTCTAGAATACCGTATGGGACCTGACTGTTCACTGATACAGAATCACATCCATGTTCCACACGAGTCTCAGATCGGATTCAGAATTTCCTGTAGGGTTGAGCTCGGCTGGTCAGATTGGTGTTCTGTGTATACCTGACCATCGGCGGCAGTGTGCATCCAGTAGTGTAATGTGTGCCCACACCAGTAGGACGTAGTAGAGAGCAGAGAGAGTGAGTTGATATGGAAGATATTGCTTTTGTTCCAATTATAATTAAACAGCTGTATTAAGAATGTCTTGTAGCGTCTAATTGAATGATTCTTGGTTTGAAAACTCTCTGTTCCGTATAAGACCAGACACAGACACAGTTCAGAATTGAAACGTTGCATTATATGTCATACATCATCATACAGGGTTGGGTTCAGATGAGAATTCACGCCTGCTTTACACAGCACTCTACAGAAGCAGAGAGCTGCCATGGTGTAGGAAAATAATCAAAGCATGTTCTCTTTCTAAAAATAACGTTTTCTCGGTAAACAAAAACATTGTCTGGTAATGAAGAGAAACCTGCAGCATTTAATGGAGTGGCTGCAGTTGGCGGTCAGGGCAAATAGAAATAATGAATCCAAAATGACATTTTCAGAGCATTGTCTTGTGTTATAATTGCATTATTACCAAATACTTTTTTGTAACGCGAAAATGGAACAAGAAGCTGCTGTGATTATTTTTCATACCATGAAACTGTACTTTTGTAATGTTCTCAGAAGGTTGGAAAGAAAAATCACAATGAAAAATTGAAAAAAAAAAGATTCTCAAATTGTTGAGAGTGAAAAGTCAATACTTTTTTTTAAAACCACTATTATTTAACTGTTTGTTTTTATTTTTAAGAGTCGTAATTCTCATTTTCATGCGTAAAATGACACAACTATAATTACAGCCAGGGGCCAGCCATTTGTGCTTTAGCTATAAGATTGAATTTATTTATTAACAGAGACACTTACCAAGGAAAGCCATTTGTTAGACTTCGTCTGTTAATCACAATGATGCTGGCAGACTAAAACTGTTCTGCACCTTTATACCCCATGCTGATGTTTGCTCTGATCTTTACCTTTGTCCCTCACAAACAAACTGAACTAAAGTAAACATTTCCTGTCCAGCTACTTCTCGGCACTTAAAGGTTAACAACCTTAACATTCAGCAAATGTTAACGTGATTTAATTCAGGTGTTCACAATGTCTGCCTACGAGCTCTAGTAAAGAAAGTCATTTAGAAGGAGTTGTGAAGCTGCACACTGACTTGTCACCTTGTGTCCTCTTCATTTCCTCTCCTTGTCTTCTCACCTCTCTGTGAGTGAAAGATGAAGTAGAGGTTTTGAGATGCATAGGAGAGGTAGAGGAAGGGGAGGAGGAAGATGAGGTGGGCCTGACCATTTCTGTGTTTGGACCAAGGAAACACAACCTTACAATCACCATTTTCTCTGGCTGCTTCAACAAGGGAAGGGATGCACCCTGCCCCCCTCTTTTTACAACTAGACGTGAAATAGTTGAATATGAGATATGAGAATCCAAGCCCACCTTCAATGTCCATTGGTCAGTTTGACCTGACAGACACCATCAGGTCAATAAAACCAGAGACTTGGCCAACCATTTTTTTGTTGGTAGAAGTAGTAGAAGAAGTAGTCTTCTATCCTCTTCCTCCCTCCTGGAGCCCCTCTCCTCGAGAGCCCTCTCCTTGAGCTCTCTTCCTTTGGCTCCTCTCTTCCTTCAGGCTCCCCCAGCCCTTCAGGGCTGCTGACCCCTGGAGCCTTTTTTCACCACGTGAGGCCTCCAGTGAGCCTCATGCTTCAGTGTGTCCTGCTCGACTGGCAGACTCACCAACTTTCAAGTTTGGCACCAGAGGCTTCGACCAGATCAACCGACTGACATAAGGAACAAAATCCCCTGCCGAGAACCATACCGGAGCGACCTGTTTCCTCCCACACCGGACTGGACCACAAGGCCAATGGCATCCCGGAAGGTGAAATCCAAATATACTTCAACCATTTGCAAGACTGAGGTACTTTTGGTGTCTGAGGCAGAGTTAGGAAGTTAATATTCCATTTTGGTTACACTACTTTGTAACTTTAATTGTTTTGTTGATGTTTTGTTGCACTGATGTTATGACGAAGAACATCATCTCCTTGTTTCCTGTTAAGAAAGAATATTGAAAATATTCCGTTCCATTTGGTTGTGGTAGTTTGCGTCAAGACCAGTGACTAAGGTTTGCCTGTAAACAGTTGGGACCCAATCTGCAGAGTGCCAAACACCTCAATCCGTGTACCGAGTGGCATAGCCTGAATCACTGATTCTTGTAAGACCAGAAGCAACTGCATAGATCTGTCCTCGCCTAACACGTGACTACAACGTGTTGGCCTCCAACTCTACGTTAACACAGTCGGCTGCATTCCATACACTCCACAGAACACTGAACCAAGGATTTGTTCTCTGGGTGAGGGAAACGGCATAGCTGTGTTGATGATCCAAAGATTCTCCTGTATCTCTTTGTTTCATCTATCCTTTCACTAACCTACACAAGCATTCCCACACAAACATAGGCTTAGCACATGGGCTGCCTGTCAGCTTAGCTTAGTTTACCATGTGCTAGTCTATTATTCTCTCTCCCATGTATGCCAACCACATGGCACATTATCTCTTCTCCCACCCATAGTGGGAGACATACTAGTAGCCTTCTTTGCAGTTCCATACACTAACCAACAGATGGAGCTATCCGCAAGTCGGCCATTGTAATACACAGGTCACCTACAGGACCTTATCTTTCAACATTTATCTTTCCACACCTACCTTTTTCCTTGAACACACACACACACACACACATACACATGTATATCCTAGCTAGCTTTGTAAATTTGAGTAGATTTATGAATTGATGATTGTTTAATAAATCCTATTTATATTTAAAGAAGTTGTCTGTGATTGTTTGTGCATATATATTTTCAATATGGCTGGTTGAGTTCAGTCAGTGCTCGGATCTACACGCCTTCACCTGTGTCTATCTGATATTAATATTTCCATATTGATATTCAAGATAAACATCCATTCATTGAGACTGATATTCTATTTTAGATAATTATCAAGACACTCTGGTTCCCAGAGTAGTTCCCCTGTAACCAGGGGTGGTGCCCCAATCATTAATCTCGGATTAATATTTATGATTATTAATAATTATCTTTGATAATTGTTATTTATTGTGATAATTACTAGAATAGTTCCTACTTGGGTACAACAAACAGTACCCCCGTGTAAGGCTGATATCACTGTCAGCCTTGATCCAAAGGTATTCCCAACAGTTGCTATCAATGAGGTCAAACTGCTTACTGTAGGATGTGTGTGAGGGGATGAGGGGGGGCAGGTTCTGTTTGTTTAGTTTATCTGAACAAGTCACACAGGTCGTTTCTTCTATACAAATAGAAATCTTTTCGTTAAAACTCAGATTTTCACCGACAAATACTGTATCAAACTTATGAGTAACAAACATATATCAAACATACCTATGTATCAAAGACACAGCATATATTTCAAACATACCTAGATATCAAACACACACATCGACTCATCCTAGGCCCACCTGTTCAAGAAGGAAAGAAACTATAAAACATAAAACATTCAGGGGCTGCTGTAGGCTCTAAGAATGAGTAACACTGTTTGCAAAGTTATTGAGGAAAAGTTCTAAAATTCATTCTCCGTGTGTGGACATGAATTGAGGCAATAACAATAATCTACCAGACAACATCTGCAGCCAGGGGCAGAGTGAATCAGTACCTCTCTATAGGGACTCAATGCAAGGGTCGCAAGACGGTTTTGGTGATCGCGCAGTCTTCTCTGAATTTGGAATTCTCTCTCTATAGATTGCTCTCTTTGGAGTGGAGCGGCCATGGCCGGGCAGAGTTCTGGAAGTGACCACTTAAAGATGAGATCTAAGACATTTTACATGGAATAAACCTGCTACCAGCAGGTGGTTTTCTCTTTTGAAGTGCAGACACGTGCAAAATCATGTCTAATCAACAACAGTTAAATCTGGATCATTGTGAGACTTAAATCATTCAAGTCACTGCTCTAAGACTATTGACCAAGCATGACTAGTACAATTTACACAGACTTTCCTTGGGTGATCTGTGCCCAAGGGTCAGCCTACCTCCCGGTGATCTGAAGTTGATGCGTTTCTCATCTTAAGAACAGACACAGCCAAGATCACATCAGTCATCAGCTATTACATCCACATGACTCATTCATCCACGGACTGAGAAAACCCCTGTTTGTGATTAAGAGACCTACAGCACACATAAAAATGCCCAGATGACATTTAACAATAGAACACAACGTGGAAGATTTACTCTGTCTACAGTATGATGATGCTATCAGGATATTATCATTAAAATTCTAAATATTGTGCTGTGATTCCCCCCTCCCAAGATTGTGCAGGCTTATTAGAAAGCATCATAGAATCATTAATAACTGATTGACTTGTTTGTATCTGAAGTAACATGTGCAACTCAACCAAGGGTTAGATTCTGATGAAAGGCAGACAACACTTGCAATCTCAAATTCTTACAATCACATTTCTCCATTTTAAGCATATTTGTATTTACATTTTATTTTCATAGTTTTTTTGTTTCCAGTGTTTCCTTCAGTAAACTTGAATAAGCTCTTCCCACTCTTCAGGAGGCCACATCCCATTTTCCTGGACGTTGCTGGGTGACGTCTTCCAGTCCCAGCTGCGCAGTGGGATGTTCCAGGTCTCACCATAGTTCGCTGTGACATAAGCCAATGTTTCGCATGGAACGCGAACTTTCAACTCAAGAAGCTCTGCCCAGCAGAGCGAGAAAATTGGAAAGATGTATCTAAGAAAAAAAACATGATTTGATTTTAATCAATGACTATAACCTAAATTGATGATACACTATTATATTCTAACACAGATCTACATGCAGATGTAAATGAATTCATACTTGAATTTTTTTCCGCTCTTTGCTTGAGTTCCTCCATTCCAAACAATGTCTTTGTCTTTATAGAAAAAGAAAATATCCAGTTTGATGTCATCAGCAAGGAAGGATAGTTCCAAACTGTCCTCGACCTTCAAAATAAAATGTACATTCAAAATAAAATTTCTCAGTCAACTCACTTTCAAAGCAATACCAAACTCCAGATTGTGTCCACCTTAAAAATAATGCTACCCTCTGCATTTTAAAGAGGACGAGCTTTCAAAATTAAACAATAAAAAATATTTTTTTAAGTGAACAAAACTTCAAAATACAACTTACCGACTGTACGTCACCATCAAAATAAATGACATCACTTCAAAACACAAAACTTCCTATCTTGACTCGACTTCCCTACTCCTCCCCCCATTAAAACCTTTCCCCATTCAAATGGTTTACAATCAGTGGAAAAAAAGAAAACAAACACACACACACACACACACCTTGCCAAACTTGTGTTTGAGTGAGAGTCCAGCATCCTGAAATGCTGCTATGATGTCAGGCTTGAAGTCTGTGATGAAAATTCCAATGTCAACGTCCTGACTGTATGGAATAATACTGCACTGTCTGAACCAGCCTGCAGGGGGCATGCAGACATTCACATGACCACAAACAGAGTAAGAATAAAGTATTACCATCAACAACTTATTAACTTAGCTCCATGCACTTTTCGTTTGCATAAACATTAAAGTAATTGTAAATCCTTTTGTAGACATTTGAAGATATTCAACCCACACAGCATTGACAAAAATAAAAAAATAAAATAAAATATCTAAACAAATCAATTGTGCAGACTGACCGTAGGTCTGTTCGCTGCTTCATAAAGAAATAAGGTGCGCTCTTAATATCCTGTACAGCTGCATCCTTGTTCTCTTGAGATTGACATATAAAAATGTCAGTAAAATTAACTTTGTACGGTTAGAGTAGTGATCTACGTGACAATGTACCTGCTGGCACCGAAAAATCTCTTAAATGGCAGACTAGTTGCTGGGATGCAAAAAGCCACTTTTTTCTTGCACATTCTGTAGACAGGGTAGCCATCTTCAATCAGATTTCCCTCAGCATTTTTATAAAACCCAAAATACGACAACACTTCAGAAAAATTTATAAATATATAGAGGAAGAAGCAGCATTCTCTGCATTTAACATGCAAACTCCACACAGAAGGGTGTGGTCATGGTCAACGGACTTGGGACTCAAAAGCCACCATGCTGCCTCTTCCAGGGAAAGGGTTTTATTGTTTTTTGATTAGTAAAATTAAGATCGTTATAAATGGCATAGTGTATGCATTTCTAAATGGGAAAAAACAATTGGAGAGTCAAATACGCTGTCCATCTTGAAAAACGCCCCCCAATTTGGACTTTCAAGTGGTCAATGAGACAGAACTGATAAGTTAAGAGTTTCCTTCAATAAACTCAAGGGCAACATTCTGCCAAATTTGGTGCTTCCATCAAAATTTTCACTATTGTACCCAAATATAGTTTAAGCTCCACTGTTAGCAATAATGTTAATTTTAAATTTCATAGCATATTACGGTACTATTGTGACAGTCTAATGGGTTGTTCGTTAATATGTTAGCATGTGGGGATAACGTGCTGTCGTCTGTTGTCATGTTATTGTTTTTGCATTTTACCCAAGCAGGTTCCACTGCTGAGCCAGAAAGGAATGCTGAGCTGATTGAGAGTTCGAGCAGCCAATCGCAGCAGAGACTTCGCCCTCTGTCGAAAAGACACCGCCTCTGGAGTTGAGTCATCAGGATAAACCTGGAGGGAAACAGAGGAAGGATTTGTTAAGAGCTGTCACGCATAATCGATTATAATCAAATAGTCAAACATAAAAAAAATCCTCGAGTATTCAGCAATTTTGACAGAACCCACCCAGTGGCACTAATCACAAGAAAAAGAAAAGAAGACTCAGTAATGTGACAGAGGGCAAAGACAGGGCAGATGATGGTAGGAGCAAATAAATCCCTAATTCATTGTATGTTTTGTAACATTTCACACTAGAACCAAGATGTGCCAAGATGTGTGTGTACCATCCAGCCCCCCTTACTGAGAAATAAGATGTCACAGCTGAGGGTGGACACACACCTGGTAACACGGATTATGGACTACCTGACAGGAAGACTAGAGGGCTGTACATTTGACACTGTGGTCAGCTGCACGAGAGCTGTCCCGTTCCATGCTCTAGTGTGCTGTGGGAAGCAACAACAAGAAGAGAGACACAGCACAACAGGACATACTGGTGAGGAGAGCTGGCTCGGTAGTGGGCACTGAGTTGGAGTCCATTGTGACAGTAGCAGAGAGAAGGACCCTGGACAAGGTGATGTCCATCCTGGACAATGTACACCACCTTCTGCGTACCACCTTCGACAGGCAGAGGAGTTTGTTCAGTGACAGTCTGCTGTCTGTGTCCTGCTCCACAGATAGACTCAGGAAGTCTTCTGTCCCCCAGGCCATATGCCTGTGCAACTCCTCCCCTGAAGGGTGGGGGGTTGACAGCAACACACTGACTGCTAAACCAGACATTCAGCAGTGTATTGTTGTATGTATATTTATGTATATATATGTAAAGTACATACTGTATGTATATGTGTGCGTACATATATATATATATGACATTGTTTATATTATACTATATATTCTGTACTACTTATATCATTATGTTTGTTATTATTGTTTTGTTGTTGTTATCAGCTACTGGATGACTTGAATTTCCTTTGGGATTAATAAAGTGTGTGTGTGTGTGTGTGTGTCTGTCTGTCTGTAGCTAACTAGTCAGTGCATTGCAAACTAATAGCTATATATCTTAAGGTGTGAGACTGATAAACTGTAAAAGTGTCCACGAATAAGTTATTGAGTAAGGTAATGCGGTGTATTTGGTCTGTTTGGCACTAGTTGCTGCTTTCCCATGGGGTTCCACTGGCAGGGCTTGTCATATTTGCTGCAGCTTGTATGCATGATGTAACCTGTTCACATGAGCAGCGTTTAGAAAAGTGAGCCATTCCAGCATGCTGCAATTGTTAGACGGGCCTTCTGCAGAATTTAGCACAGCGTAATTGGCTGAATGTCATGGGCTGCATAGTCCTGAATGGAAACACGGTACTTTTTCTTGCCCTGATGCTAATGTAGTTTCTGCTGTCTTCTTTACAATGGCAGAACACAATTGAATGAAGTGCTATTGCCACATACACAAAGAGAAAGTAAAATAAACTAAATAAGACAAGAAAGTTTATTACTTATTATTATTGTTACTTTCTGACCTGCAAAAAGTTGCGGGCTTCACGGTAACGACACTCCAGGAAGCGGGAGTGTCTTTGCTGAGACAGAAAGCCAGAAACATTGCGTGGGATTTGAACATCCAGTCCGTCGACCACGGTCAGCACCAGGTGCGGCCTACAGGGTGTAGTAGCACACAGGAAACACAAAGCAACAACAAAACCATAAAAATAGTATTATTGGAAGGATCAAAGTACTATTACACAGTATACTGTAGTGTATGAAATATAATTACTACTAAGCATACTATCAGTGTCTAGTGCAGTGTAGTGGCATGATACTGCACTGTCTATCAATGTTGTACGGTGGAATAACCTGTCGTAGGCTCCAGCATGTTGTCCATAGTCCAGAAGCTTAAAAGAAGCAAAGCTTCGATCAGCATTGGGTTTGAGGCGTACGGCTCCATGCCACAGATATTTCCCACTGCGCTCGTACATGAACACCACCTGGACAAAATACAAATGCTTTAATGCTTTAATGATTTGAGGTGGTTGCATGAAGATTATTATCATATTGAGTAGGCTTTAACATATTATAAAAGATATTGCCTACTTGGGTAATCTATATCGTTTTGTGATAGGAGCAACACAGATTGTAATTTGCACATTCAGATGATCTGCATCATTGTGCCTTTTTTGATGTTTCACTTGTAAAACTTGATTTAATTGTTCACTGAGTCATTTTCACTTAACACTAATATTTGTCAGGATGTCTCCTTGGTTCCAGGTGTTTTCTCTGTGATTACTTGTGGTTTCTATGTGATTCTATGTCATTATTATGTAATTATGAGTGTGTGTTTTTTGTAATTGTTCTGCATAACTGCTGTGTGATTTGGGGTGGTTGCTGTGTGATTACAGATGGTTGCTATGTAAATATGTGATTTCAGGGGGTTACATTGTAACTCCAGCTGAATAATCTCAGCATTGGTAACGTCTAGGCTTTTCCATTTGATTAGTGGATGTGGTGCCACCCACCTGAATGATGTACCCATTCAGGCGAAACAGGATGTGCAGAGGAATTTCCTCGCCTGATAGGTTGTCCAGGCTGGCCAATCGTGGGTCCTCTCCTCGCAGCTCCAGGAGCTCAAAGCCTTTCTCCTCAGCAGCTGACAGGAAGCTAAGCTGTAAGATAGGAAGCATGCAGACAGGAAAAATGGCAGGGTGTTCAGCACATAGACTTTCAAAATAAACCTCATTTGTCATCAAAGTAACTAGAGGGGTGCTCCATTACATTTTATTCATTATTGACAGTTTTCTTACAAAAAACATTCCCAGGTTAACTCACATCATATTTCCACTGGTTGGCAAACAGAGCAAACGATGTGATAGGTCTGCCAGTGCACAGGAAAGTACAGTGAGGCTCGAGCACCAGCCTGTCCCGTTGCAGCAAGGCATCATGGGAGAGCAGCGTTAGTGCAGCATTGTCAGCCAGGAAGAGCGGCAGCTTGAAACGCTGGGATAATGCCAAAAACTTCTTCACTGTTTGCTGTAGACAGAGAGAAAAAAAGAGTATGACAAGTTTACTAATACAGCTACAATGTAAGTGCTTAACAAAAAAAGACACCGCATTTCGTTGTTCTGTTTTTTCCTAAACGTGTATGATTCCATTGTCACCTACCATTGTACATGATCACACCCCTAATAAGAACCTAACAAACCAACCAAAGCAGTAACAAAAGCGCTAACCACAATAACTGTACTGCTGAAAGTAATGCTAACAGTAGTAGAGCTAGCAGCATTCCTCAGACTCACCCACTGGACATCACTGGTGGTCTGGTGACCTGTTCGGCTTAAGATATGAGGTCCGGGCTGCAGGACAAAGGTATGATAAAAACAGTTTGAAATTACAGAGAAAAAAACCCCAAAACAGGATCAAAACAGTGGTGACCACTGGTGACCGTGTTGAAGTGCTTTTATACTAACAGTGACTAAGTTGCAGTACTTCTGTTTTAACAGTGGTCATGCCTATATATTTCTGTACCATTACAAAAGTAACCACAACGAAGAACTTGTACAATAATAGTGACCAGGTGAAGTACTCCCTTTTGTAACGGTGACGGGCTGTTTCGCACTGACCTTATTGAAGTATTTCCGGTAGTAATATAGCTGAAAGAGCAGAAACACGGAGCTGCTAACAATCAACAGAAACAAAACCGCGCTTGTGTTCATTCGCACCATCCGGTAACGATGACGGGCGTCACGCGCGCTTCGCAACGCGCCTGCTCGTCATGCCGGTGACTTTAAAGGCAAGGTGTGCGCGTGTGGAAAGGGGAAAAGGCGCAAGAAACGGGCGTAGATTTCGTGCCACTGTGAGCCGCCTCCATCCTTAATGAACACAATACAGCGCTTCCGGCTACGCCTTCAAAATAAAAGTCTATGGCAAAAACCAGTACACTAGTCTAGAAATATCATCTTCATTTCACGCTTACGTATAATACAAGTTGACGGGAATTCACAGCTAAGTCGTCCAGTCATTAGAAATCAAAACCTTTTTGTTGCAATTTCCAAAGTATTTACACGGAGAAAGTTTAACTTTTATATTTGTTAGTATTCACTTGAACTGTTTCTTTTTAACTCTGTGCTGAAATGTTTTATGATGTCAAATGTATTTGTCTAATTCATTAAAGACGGGAAAAAGCAACACAAAACTGATGACAATGTCAGGATTCATCGTCTGTTTTAACTTCACATTTAAATAGACAACAGTCAAGTCATTCAAACGCTAATGCTGCTCGAACACCAACACATTTTACATTATATTGCGTGTTATCTTGGAGTGAAAAATGAACAACGGTGTAGTAAAGGCATTGATTTTATCCGGCATGTGTAGTCAAGTAAAAATAATAAGCACTTTAGTGACGTACAAATTCTCCCAAAATGCACTTCATACTCTGATAAAGTGTTACATTTTTACTTCACACAATTGTACTTCTGTCCAATAGATCACACACACAGAAACAGAGTGAACACACAAAATTAATACACACATTGAACACACAGAGACACACACACGCAGAGGGAGCACAAAAAAATAAAATGAGCACACACACACACACACAGTTAGCTAACAAAGGTACAGAGAATATATACACACAGTAGCAACAGAGAGAGAGATTGAACAACCCTAGAGGGAACACGCACACATTGAACACAGAGTGTACAACTCAAAGTGACAACAGGCAGAATACAGAGGTAGTGATACACAGGTAGTAAACACACACAAAGAGTGTGACAACTGCAAGAGAAGTTGCACAAACATAGAAAACACACACACGGAGAACACAAACAGAATGAATACACACACGGTGACAACAGGGAGAGTGAGCCCACACAGCAGAGAGTGAATACACACAGAGGGCACACGGAGAGCAGAGAGTGAACACGCGCACGCACGCGCGCACACTCACACACTCACTTAAAGAAGATGGCGGAGCTGAACAGCAGCTCTGGGCGAAAAGAGACAAACTTCTGCTGGACTTTGTGAAACTGTTTCCCCGGTCTGGTCGGGACCATGTGAGGACACAGAGCTTCAAGCTTCATTTAACAAGCTTCATTTAACGGATAAGTGGTTTAAACGATGACGTTTCCGTGAAGCTTGGACGTCTGAAGAGACTTTTCCTCCAAACCGTGAAGGTAAGAACGTCATGCTAGCTTAGCCTAGTCTAGCCATTTGTTTTGGTTGTAAGCTGGGGGTGTTTGGGGACATAAAGGGGTCCGTGCCCGGGCCTACTGAGAACGTAACGTAAAGTATTTCACGAGGTGACCACGAGGAGTCTGTCGTTCATCCTAGAAAATTCCGGTACAGTTCCGGCAAAGGTTACATGGGATCCATACTGTAAAATAAACTAAGCTAAGCTAAGTTAGCTAACAGTGCTAATGCTTTGTTGTTAAGAATTCTGGACTAAAAGCATTTCTGTTGCTGATACCACCAGTACTACTACGACTATCTGTAATGCTGTGCGGTTACTCCCAACTGTTACTACTATTTTAACAAGTTCTTCAGGTACTGTATCTACTATGTTGTTGCTGCTGCTTCCCTAGTTTACGACCGTTTTCTTCTTGTCATCCATTTTCAGTCTTTATATACAGTATATCAAGTTCTTCTATCCTCAGTTGTAAAGCCTCTCTGAACATTGCGAAAAGCACAAATGTAATGTATTATTTTGTTATTACTAGTATGACAATCGCGTTTACTGTCAGTACTAATTCTGCTTGTATTGCTATCATCACATTGTTAAACTTTATACTGTAAATGTACAGTAAAATATTGGCGGCAGCTTTGCCAGCAGAATACTGTATTATAATTCACATACTACTGTTTTTAGAATTACAGTAATTTACTTTAAATAAATGTAGAGGCGCTACTGTAATCTTGTAAATTTACAGCATAAGGCTGTACAATGCAATGCAGTTTTGCCAGCAAATTGTTGTATATTCACAGCATGTAACTTGTATTAAATAATGATATTGTAAACAATATTTAGAAGAAGAAATGAAAAATTACGATATTCACTGTGCAGATATCAAATATTTATCAACAGAAACAATTAACAGTGCCATACAACTGTGGAGTGAGAGACTAGACAAAGTCCCACTTGAAGTCACTGAGCTTCTTGATTAGTGTGGTGGCATGTGGATTTAGTGATGATGTCTTTTTGACCACATTCAAACTCTTCTTGCTTGGAACCTTTCCATGGTTTGCTTTTTTGCTGTCTAAGGAATGATGTCAAGACTGTTTCTGAAAAGTAATTTAAAGCCACAAAGTTTTCCCACGTGGCATCAATCTATGAATGGTGGATCAGGTGGATCAATTCAAACCAATAATCAAGTTAAAAAGCAGAAAGAGGAGCAGAATAGATAATGATAATAGAGATGATGATTATAGTTGCTGTACTTGTTTCAGATGCAGCAATAGTAATCAGTAGGATATTCGACATGTGCACAAGTCCTACGTGTGAATGAATTCGAGTGTGCAGGCTTCTTGTTGTCTGACACAAGGTTGGATTGTAGTAAGAGGACAAGACTACAGTGAGCCTCAGCACAAATGTCTTGTCTCTCACTCTCCTCTTAAATAATGTTTCGTCATAGAACTTCTCTGTCGAGGCTCATTACCCATTGCTGCTCTTCATGTTACATTGGACCTGAAAAAAATATAACAGCATTTGAACCAGTTATTAGAAAAAGCTAAATAATTATATATTTTGAAATCTAACGATAGATTATACATAATGATAAATTATGGAAAAAGTAATTTACTACAAATTTTAGTCGGACAATATGAAAAAGAACACGTTTGACCAATACCATTACTTCAATATACAAATCAAAAGGCAGACATCATCATGTCAAGTGCAGCTAAACAACATTTACCAACATTGCCCATCAGTTAAGCCAAAACTGAACTCTGTATGACCAGACTTTGTGTTTGAGTGCGTCTGTTTTTTCAGCTAGTTTAGTTGTTCGCTAAGGTTGATAACTGGCGGTAAATGCAGCAAGAGGCAGCAGTTCAGTCATTCAGTTCCTTGCTATAGATGACGCTGACTGCATGTCGAACATTTTTACAACAGACAGAATAAAAGTGGTAACTTACCAGTAGGCTGTGGAACTGAATAGTTAACAGATCCCTCTCCGGTAACATGAGTGGCAATCCAACAGGTCTGGCACCAGCAACGATCAGCTTCTGTGAAACAGTTCTTGAGACGAGGGAAAATTCAAGATTTTACTGGCTGCCACGCCGGATTTGATAGCTGTTCTGATTCTGCCCGATTTTGCTGTAGATCGCCGCTGAAAACTTTTAAAAGCGTGGTGCACGGTAGCGTCGTGTGTCTGTTTACTTCCGGCTCTGCTTGTCTGTGATGTGCTCCCTTTAAATGTTCCGGTCGGCACTTGAATGGATTGTTCACCTACGTTCTAATTTAGCAAGCTGAAGTTTGACTTGCCAGCAAGACAGGTGCCTCTCTTTAGCGTCAGGGGCCGTGCTCGGTCTGACCGAGTGTTGTAGCTCGAGAGATTGGTCTTTTTCAGGTCTTGGTCTCGGACTCGACTGCAGTTAACTTGGCCTTGTGTTGGCCTCAGACAAAGAGGACCCGGGATGTTATTAGAAGACTGGTTTAGACCACAACAGCGGAGATAATATCAATACATTTCCTGTGCAAGTGGTTTTTCATATTTCTTTCTCTTTTTTTGGAAATCAGTACTCAACAGAATAATTGGATGATCTTTTCACCACACTGCTCTAGGGCTGCTGCAGTTGCTCAATGTGATCTAATGGCAAAACCACCATAAGTCTCTATTCAACTTTTTTAAATGACACTTAGTTGGAAGAGCTTTTGTTTTTTGTTAAGGTATACCAAGCTATTAGATAGATATAACTTAGCAATCATGCTCAGGATATTTGCTTTCATTTTGTTTTGATAACAGTATTTCAGCTGGACACCATTGTCTCTTATATATTGCACTTTGTTTAATATGCAGACCTAAGTTTTTTACTTGAATGAGGGGTTTAATAGAAATTTTGATTGTATTTGGAGTTGCACTGCTGACTTAAATAATAAGGTCTATTTTTTACTTAAATTCATCATGTTGGAGTTGCCAGCTTAACATACAGTTTGAGTTTTTCATTTTGATATGTAAACTTTTGTTAACATTGTTTTTTGTGCCGCATTATACATAGATATACAGTTGTCAAAATAAAATTAACTCAATCAATCCGATTTTTTTAGAGGAACATTAATCATTTATATTTGTCAACTAATTGGTCAAATAATCACTACATTAATAGATAGAAAAATAGTTGTTCATGGCAGCTCTACACTGCTTTGCCACATGCTGCAGCAACTGAATGCTGAGTTGGTGTGCTGTGTGTGTATGTGTGACCAATCTTGTGTGAAGACAGATCATACCATCGGTAGGGGGCGGGGGCCTATGTGTATTAAATAATGTTAATAGCTACAAAACTGTTGGATGCTGCAATTTTGCACATTATAATATATATATATATATATATACATACATACATATATATACAGCTGATCAGAATTACTTTCTCCAAGTCTGTTATTGGCTGGTATCGTGACACATTTTTCAAAGCAGTATGATACGGAATAAGTAAATTAACGAAAACAAATATTGTTCCGTGCCATTTTAAAATTGTTCCAATAGAAACCTAAAGAATACAAACCAGAATCAATCATACAGGTGTGATTGCATGCATGAAAGGGTGAAATTGAGCATTTATAAAGTGCCTTAGATGTGACTTCAAAATATTGCGATTTATTTTGTGCATCGAGTTTTTACCCTGAGTTTGTTAACCCAAAGTTGAGGGAAACTCAGGGTTTTTGGTTTCACAATCCGAGTCAGTTACTATGGCAACATACTCTGTGAAGCTAAGCTTCTCACTGGCAGGTTTTCTGCAACTAACCCTGAGATTCTCCTCCTATTTATGTGAAACCAGTAGCCTGAAGGAAGTGTCAGACGCAGTGTTTCCTTGCGTCCTTTTCTTCAAGAAACAGTTGATAATGAAGCGCAGAACCCTCCATCAGGAGAATCAGATCAGAGAATGTTTTATCAGTCCTCAATCATTATCTATTTTTCTGTACAATTGATCATTTATATGAACAATATTCTCAGCACTCATATTCTTCATATGACACATTGTGGGCATATGAAGTACCAGGGCCACCACAGTAAAAAGTGATAATTACAGAGCCAATCTTGCTGGGATTACAAAATTGCAAATTTACAAGACAACTTGGAATAATAGTGAGTAAAGACTGCTGTAGAAGTTGGTTGTTTGGCCGACTGGTAGAGCATTCACTTGGAAGTCAGACACACACATACAGTATATATATGTATATGATATATGATAAAGCAGGTGTAGAGTTTGTAGGTGGCCTACGAACTGGAGAGCAGTGCACAGGAAGAGGCTTTGAAGGCAAATTACATCTCTTGTCAGATGATTTTGTGGAATAGATGTCATGAGGAAGTGTGTGATGTGGCTTAATAAAGATTTTTTAGGCATTCTGCTTATTATGATAGGTACAGTAGAGAGACAGACGAGGCAAAGAAAAGGGATGACTTGCAGCAAAGGGCACAGATCAGAGCTGAATCTGCACCACTGTAGTACGTGGCGTGCTCTCTATGAGGTGAGCCACAGGGTACCAGTACCTACTGATAGATTTTATTTTATATCTGCAATGACGTTTGACACGTTAAGGAGATTTTCTGGCGCCGCTCCCCTCCCCCATGTACATGATGAAAATTTGTTCTGTACACATGTAGGTATTTTCCTGATGACACATGCTCACTGTTCATGTGTCAATTACTTTATTAATAACTTGAAATAATTAGTAAATTAATCAAATAAAAAAATTATTGATATTGACAGGAATATATATAGACTGGAAATGAAAAATAAAAATTGCTTACAAAACTCCACGGAAAACTGGTCATTATTACTTTCAAATTACGCAGTACGTAGCTCATTTGTAACCTCAGTCCTCTAGACTCATCAAAAACAAAATCATTGATTTTAATCTACTCTAATTATTGGTTGATTGAATGGTTGCTGTAAACGGTGTCAGTGCTGCAGTTCAGTCATTCTGCCTGCAGTCATACAGCAGCAGCAGCAAAGCATGCTGGGAGGAGGGGGGCAGCCCCTCCCTGCCCCCATTTTTCTGCTTCTGTTTCCTGATTGGCCACTTGCTCACCCAGCTGACGGCTCTCTGTCAGACACAGAGAGGGAGAGAGAAAGGGAGGGTGGGCAAGCAAGTAATGGAGGCTACAGCGATGGGGTGAGCTGCCATTTTCTCTTTCTTTTTATTCATCCATCCTCTCTTCACCTTCCTTGATCCAGATCTTTTTATTTTTCTGTCATCAGTTTTTTTTAAAAATTTCATTTAATCAGAGAGAAGAGTGACAGAAAGAGGGATGGTGAGGGATGCAGGGGAAGGGATGAGGTCAGGTTACTTTTCTTCTATTTCATTGTTTCAGTCTGTCATTCAGTGATGTCCTTTTCTTTCCTCTGAATTTAGATTTTTCTGTTTTTTGGAATGGAGATAGAGAAACGAAGAGGGTTAGAAGCATAGTGAGGGAGGGAGGAGGGAGAGATAAAATGGCTGCCAAGTGATGGAGGATGGATGAAGGAGGCAGAGAGAAGGGGAGGAAGGATAAAGGAAGGAATCTCAGTAAGTGGATAAAGGAGTCTGGAATTCAGTGATGGGCAGAATTAAGAAGAAACAAAAGGAAAGCAGAGCGAATGATGAGAAAGAAGAAATATGAAAGTGGAGGAATAGAGGCATTATCTGAAGCAAGGATATTATATCTGTTGTTTCCTGCATTCTTCTTCCTTTGTATTGTTGCTTTCTCGCTGTGCTCATTAACAATTGTTAGCGTATCCAAATTTAATGATAATCTCAATCAATAAGTCAATTAAAGAGCTCTTCCATTTTTCGCAGCTCAAGCCTGATCAGAAACATTTAATCAGCATGCACTCTGGCTAATATTGTCTCTTGATTTTTTCCTAATCCTGTCTGTGGAATATCCCGACTTTGTGCAAGGACAGAGTGTGCAAATTTTACAGTGAGTCCAGTTCTCAGCACTGGGTCGTAGACATTTACATTTAATATGTTACTGTAGCGCCACCTACAGGCCAAATGTCAACCATGCTATACAGAACAATTATGGTCGTGAGTTTGGTTGATCGTGTGGTAATTGGAAGGTTACTGGTTCAATCCCCAGCTACCCTTGCCACGCTGATGGCTTCCTCAGCAAGACACTTAAACCCCAGTTACTCCCAATGTATGGTGTGAATGTATCCGTGCCTAGTTGCTTTGTAGAAGTGTCCGCCGTATGTGTTAGTGTTAAAAATAACTTAAGTCAAAAATAATTGTGTCTATAGACAAAAATAGTTGTTTCTATGAAGTTTATAGTTATTACTGTAGAATGTTCTTTAGTATTAATTGTAAGATGTTTGTTTTTGTGTTACTGCAGGATGTTCGTACATTACTGTAGGATGATTTTATGTGTTGCTGCAGGATATTTTATGTGATTCTGTCTTTTGTGTTACTATAGGATGTTTGTTTTTTGTCTTGCTATAGAATGATTATCTGTATTGCTGTAGGATGTTTGAGGTGATGCTGTTGGATGTTTGCCTTTACTGTAGAATCACACATTCAGATTCTGAGTCAGCCTATTAATTACATTCCTAAATTTCATAGATAGTTGAGCATAGATGCTGGATACATTATTCCACAGTGGAAGTTATTTAAAGTGAAACCACAGCTCTATACTATTGGTATATTTGTAATATGTTGAGTTTTAATACAAGAATTTATCAAAATTAAAGATGTAAATATTAAGTTTTGCGCCATTGTTACGTTGAACCATCATATCAGAAATGATTTACAGATTTGTTAAGGCATAATTGTGTCAGCATGTTATTCCAACAACCCTACTGAGTTGTTGAGCTCTTTTCACTTCAGTTTATACACCTTGATCAAGTCTTCAAGTCATCTCTGCTTTTGTAATTTTTTTGTGGTTTATGTACACTATGAATGTGACTGCCTCCTGGTGGCCAGGTACATGTCCATAAGACTATGAAAAGAAACGCATACAAACGTTTCCAAATGTTACTGGGAACTTTTTGGCCTACACGCTGACAGAGACGCATAACTTGGCCTTTACAATGTGACGAAGACACAGCCCACAAAAGCTGCCAGGGAATATTGAGTGCATTTTCCAGCTGTAGGGTGTATTGATGGGAAAGTTATGATACTGGTTGTCATTGTGCACTTTTCTAACTGGAACATCACCAATACAAAGAAAATCTGTCCCCTACTGGTATGGGGTACTATTTGGTATTATTTGGTGTGGGTACATTGTGCTGGTGACACACAGAGGACCAATCAGACAAGTCTAGCTGAACCCCAAAGGAAATTCTGAGACCCATGTGGATCTAAAGCTGGGGTCAGACCACAGGAGTTTTAACATCCTGTCTGATTTTGAAATCTAGTTGCATCACACACCTAATGTAAATCTTCAAAGGTGTTTTTCCCTCTTAATCGCAAACATGCACACACTACAAGATTTGAAAAAAAATGGCACATCACACACTGGAGGATATTATTGAGATTATTGTGCAAGAGGGACCAATGTATCATCTCATGCGTTCTCAAAGGGGAAACGTGATATGACATATTAACGTAGAGACAGTTGCAAACCGGTGGGTTTTGGGCCGGCTAAGATTGGATTTGTAAGCCCCTCACATTACCAGATCATCTGGGCAGATGATCGTTGCCGACCAGCCTTAAGTCAAGAACGCCCAAGCTATTGTTGGGGCGGGCCACAACTGACCCAAAATCTGCCCGATCGTCCTCTAGTATGTGTCCAGCATTAGAGACTTTTGTTATAATCCCAGCCTGGCATGAACAGTTGGACATCAAGATGTAATCCAGATGGTCAAATTATCACCATTTGTACACCTGAGCTGGAGTGACTACAATACTACACTTCCACACCAGCACTGGCTGTAACACGGCCCTTGTGTCCTCTTGCAGGTCAGAAGTCAGTCCTCCAAGATGGCGGCTGCATCCTACGACCAGCTGCTGAGGCAAGTAGAGGTTCTGAAGATGGAGAATTCCAACCTGAGACAGGAGCTGCAGGACAACTCCAATCACCTGACCAAACTGGAAACAGAGGCCTCCAACATGAAGGTACTAATACTACTATGCCTACACTGATACCACACGCAGTAGCACAAAAACACCAGATGATGATCAGAGAAAGAGCCAAATCCTTAATTTCCACCCAACATCACATTTTATGATTTAACTTTAATTTACAACAATATTGCAACATTAATTGATACTCTGGTGATTGTGCAATGCTTTGCTTTTCTGAGAAAATTCATCTGGTGCTGGTCACTGACAATGGTTTTTTGTTTTTTTTTGGAGAATTATTCAGCGATGTTTGGCATTCAATCATCAGACCTCACTCTTTCTCTCTGTCTCTGTGTGACTCTTGCTATATTTCACATTAAGCCGGCTCCTCCAGAATAGGACAGTGGTGTTTTCCATCAAACACATGGTTCGTTGGTCCATTGTGAGCTTATTGTGTTGTAGTGAGAACTTCTCATTTGGTCTGGTCTGCCTTGTGTCTTTTGTGGTCCTTTTTTTATTATTTTTCATTCATCCTTTCATCCATAGTCATCTATTCTCTTTTCACAATTTTTATAGTCTAATTTATTACATCTACTTGTCATCTTTTGCTCTCCTTCTTTTTCATCGTTTATTCACACTTCTGACTGACCTGATTTTGTTTTCCAAAATCTTTTTTGTAACAATCATTAGTATTATTAATATTTATTTTACTACTTTACATTTTTCCTTGATGCTTTTTATTGGCTTTCTTGATCATTTCTCCTTTTTAGGCCAAGTTGAATTATCTTCTTTTTTGCCTCTTTTATTATATGTCGGTGTCTTGTTTTATTTCTCTTTTTTTTATTAGATTATTCTCATTTGTCTGTTGTTTGTCGTTCTCATGGTTTTGTCTGTCTACATTATTTTCCTCTCTTACGTCCTGTCCAAACACAACTCCTGTTTCCTGTTACCTCACATCCTGTTTTCTTTCCTGATGATGACCAAAAAAGACACAAAGAAAGAGTGTATGAGTGTGATTCCAACATGTCGCTGTATGAACGCTGCCGCTTCATCGTGGTGAGTCAAGAACAATAGAATATGAGTTTTACTCTTAAAAGAGAGGGCGAGAGACAAAGAAATCTCAGTTGTACTAAGAACAGAAGAAAGAGCAATATTAGAGGCAGATAGAGTCTGTTAATCTCTCATGTGTTTTCCAATGAGCCTAGTTTAATGTGACGTTTGTCAGTATGTTTTTATTAATTTATCTTTTACCTTTTTCTATTATGTTTTACAGTGTTGGTATTCAGAATTCCACATTTTGCTTAAGGTTTTAATCCCCTGTCTAGTTTAACAGTTTCGTTGCAGTGGTGGTTATTTGTTTGGTTCTCCATAATAATGTTAGTATTTACAGGTGTAGTTGGACATTTGAGAAAAAAAATATTAATATTCTTTGAAAGAATTGATACTGATATTGTCATGCTGATAAGATAAATCAGCTGATTGATTCAACATATAAATTTATACTTTAAATGTTCAGCAGCAAATGTTTTACAACGGTGCCAGTAAGTGAGATGTTTTTAGAAATTTAAACTGAATTGTAACATTAAATTGCAATGCTTACAGGATTACAATAACTTAAAAATACAATGCATATCGCAATGGCGCAGGTTAGATTCTGACCTCTGTTTGCCCTTTTCATCTTTCTTTCTACTACCCCTATTACAACAATGCAGAAAAGGCAATCTTAAAAAATACAACGCATATTGCAATACATATTGTATCGGCTACTAAATTAGATAGCAAGTGACAGTTGTATTATTAGTGATAGTAGTTGCATTGCTGGTAGCATTTGTCGCAAAGGTGTTACAGTCAGAACACTCTGTTTGGTGCCAGAATTGTGTGTTTTATTACAAAATGTTATTCATGATAAATATCATCTCCCTCTAGTGGTTCACAACTGCATGTTACTGTGTTGTACCCTTCAAACAGGAAGTGCTAAAGCAGCTTCAGGGCACCATAGAAGAAGAGTCAGGGGAGGCCACAGGGAATCAGCTGGAGCTGATTGAGAGGCTGAAGGGTGAACACCACACACACACTCACATACTCACAATAACGGAAGAAACCCACAGTAACACACAATTTGAACCACATAATGGCCTTATTTATTCATCAATATTTACATATTTTCTTCTGACCTCACTGTGCACCAGAATGCTTAGAAACTATTCATGAAATGTCTGTCCAGCTCCCACTATCTTTGAACCGTGCAGTCTTGTTGATGAATCCTAACTGAGTTTAAACTGAGTGCACAGTCTAGTTAGCTGGTGATTAACATAAGGTAATGGCCCAAAAACTGTGAAAGGGGCAGCTAATTGTGGGGTGGTGTGCTGAATATTGATTAGAAATAAAGAAAAAAGAACCTTATTCATGGATCGCTGCAGGCAAGAAATAGAGGTATCCCACTCAAAGGCTACAAATGTATCCACCAACCACAGGCATACATGTTTTGCTGCCGGACAGCACAGAACCACTAGAAGAAAGGCCAGCAGATGCAGGATAACATAACTTAAACAAAATATTGATGTATTAGTGCTGTCATCCCATTCCACATTGATCTCTGGTTCTAGTGCGCACAAGCTTTCCATTAATTGCCTCAAACCACACCGGAGAGCCGGCCAAGCAGACCTCTTCTATTCACTCCCTCTTAAAATAAATAGAACATATGAGACCTTTTCTGTTAAACTAACTGTAATGTTGACTACCATATATTTCAATAAAATCTTTTTAATGTTAATTAGAAAGGAATCTTGACCATACGTTTGTTCACACAGGTAACCAGTGCTTCTCACTGCTCACGAATTTCATTTGTACCAACAAACAAAGTACAAACAAATATGATGCACTCCAGATTGCTTGAATCTGATCAAATTCGTGCAATACACACAGATGATGCATGAGGACCATTATATTTCTCTGTCTTAGTGACAACAAACAGTAAACTATGCCTCTCTCTCCCTGTATACCTCCAGAGATGAGCCTGGACTCGGCAGGTTTCAAGCCCAGGTCAAGGCCTCCTCTGCCACCCTCGTCTTCCTCCAGTTCAGCCTCTGCTGGCTCTGGAGCTGCCGGAGGAGCTGGAGCTCTGGGCCCAGCTGCCACTGCTGGCTTTCCCAGGAGAGGGCTCCCATCTGTGGGAAGAGAGAGCCATGACAGGACACTGGAGGAGCTGGAGAAAGAGAGGTAAAGATACCGCATACAACTACTGATTACTGTAAGGTGAAGGTTAGGGAAAGGCCAGATTATGCAGGAGCTTTCAATCAACACAACCCAACACAAATAACTTGCATTAAGTTATATTAATGAATCAAGTTTATAAGCAAATGATACACATGATGATAGTATATTGTAAGGCTTAGCATTCTGGCTTCTACAAAATCCCTAAATGATATTAGAAAAGATTAGCGGTGAGGTGTGTTATTTTCATCAAGGTATAATCACAGACCACAAACAAACACAAGCCACAAACGCTGCTGCTAATGCTGCTGATGCTGCAAATACCTGTACAGATACTGCCGATACTATTGCTGATATGGCTAATGGTGCTACTGACATTGCAACTGACTGACTGCAAATATTATACTTAATCACAACAAATAAAATTATACTACAATATTGCTACCCATACATTGTGTTCATCTGCAATGTGTTGATATTGGAATAGATTGATATTGTGGCGGCACCCCCTGCAGGTCTCTACTGCTGGCTGAGCTGGAGAAGGAGGAGAAGGAGAAGGACTGGTACTACGCTCAGTTGCAGAACCTCACCAAGAGGATCGACAGCCTCCCGCTGACTGAGAATGTATTTCAAACCTATGAATGAATTTGATGCTGTATTGATTTCAGATAATATTCATTCAGCATTTACTTGTCAATATAATTGATTATTAGTTTAGTTTTAGTACCCTTGAAATTGTTGTTCAATGATTGGTTTGTTGTTTAACAGTTTACTTTACAGACAGATATGTGCCGTCGCCAACTGGAGTTTGAAGCACGTCAGATCCGCTCAGCGATGGAGGAGCAGCTTGGCTCGTGCCAGGAGATGGAGAGAAGAGCTCAGGTATCAATACCTGATAGTTTTAGTGTTAAGACTCTCCAACATTTGATCATATTTAGGAAATAAAAAAAAAGAAAAAAGAAAAAAAAACCCGCAAATTGTTGAGAGAGAGCAACCTATAAACTGATAGTGCCAATACTACTATTAATACTGCAAATGCTGCAGCAGATAATGCAAACATTTTTAATTGTTTAATTGTCATTTAATGTTGGCATAGCATGTAGTAAAATCTGCCATATTGTGTTGCTAGATCATGGCATTTTTAGGTCTGCTGTAGTTCTTCCAATCACCATCAGGTACCTGATTGGAGATGTGAATATAGCAGTCGCGCAATTGTGAAACTGCAAGTAGTCTGGGTCCAGATTCCTTTGACTTCTCACTTTCTTTCTCTGTAGAGGCCAGAACTAAGAAGCCAGAAAATAAAAAAATCTCAAAAATCTATACTGAAACTAAACTAAAACTAAATAAAACCTGAAAAATATAAATAAATGAATCAAAAGTAATGGGACTAAAATAAGGTTGGTCTAAATAATTGATTCGTATCAGATATATACCCTAGCATTATCTCAACATAGCAGTTAGGTTCATTAGACAAAAAGAGGAGCCAACCAGATAAGCGCACAGCCTGATGACATCACTACAATGTGACTATTTTCAGGATCGTGTGTCCCGAATTCAGCAGATAGAGAAAGACATTCTGAGACTGGGAGCAAGACTACACACACCGCAGGTATGTACAGAAGATACTGAATAACATGCTGCACAGTATTTTCTGTTTGTTTTTTACTCTAAAAAATATTTCGGTCTGCCCTGTCTCTCCCCCCTCTCTCTGTCTGTCCGCTCTCACCCACATCTCTCTCTCCAGGTGGAGGGAGTTCAGGGGCTGATTGACAGCAGCGGATTAGCAGCTGCTGCTCAGGTGTCACATTTTTTCTTTCTTTTGTTTGTGTTTTGTAATGTATGTACTTTAAAATTGACTTTGTTCCATTTCTGTTTCTCCATTACATCTCCTCCACCCCTCCTCCCCACCCAGACCTCCAGCAGCAGATTGGACCACGAGTCAACTAATGACACAAGCTATTCTGTGCCTCGACGAATCACCAGCCACCTAGGGACCAAGGTGAGTGAGGGACAAAGTGACTAGTGGTAATCTTCAGATTTACCTCAGAAACGTTATGATTAAACTGATAATCCTTAGTTATAAATTTAAAGACATGCCATTTTATGGCTATAACAAATTGACAACATTGTCAACATTATGAATTGTTGAGGATTATTTTCATTGTCAAATGGTGGCCTGAGCTCACAGAGATTGAATAATTAATTTTTGATTAAACTGAAGAGATGCATGATGTATTTTCTTCCTTTGTTATATTATCCACTACTACCACTAGATCAGACTTGGTCGTTGTATGTCCCGCGGGATCTGGCCCGCATGATTGCTCTGTCTGGCCCGCAAAGTTGAAGACAAACCACACCATTTTACTAAGGAGACTAAAAAACACGAAATGAAATGATCTAAATTGGCTTTTATTTTGAAACGCTCGTGTGTGGTGAGTGTGCTTCCTCCTGATATCGTTGATGTTTGACCTCTCGGCGTCATTGGCTTGTGCATTGATTTTCATCTTGTTTATGTTGAGAGCTAAAAAGCGGAAGATTGCTGCCGGTTGTGTTTAATACGTCACCGACTACTCCGTATTTTCGGTAAAACTGTTGGCTTAGTTTGTAAAGAACATATGGCTCCGCTAAAAGACGACAACTTGAGACAAAACACGCAGAGAAACACAGAAATCTGTCCAAATGTGGAGATGACAATCCACG
>OMNV01020003.1:1433-23144 GCA_900303265.1 Brotula barbata
TCGGCATTGATGTAATCAGTCATGTGATATGCCTGGGGTTGGGGGGGGGGGTTATTAGAAGAGGAGATGGCAACCAAAAGAACCTGAATCCCACCATCTGTCTTATAAATCATCTATCTGCCCTGTAGGTTGTACTTCCTGTGAGGTATACCTGGGTCTTCACTCGTCCCCTCCGTGCATTGGAATTTGCCAATGCACTCTTCTGTCTGTTCAACCGTCCAATCTTCTCTTCCCTCCCCTTTCTTCTCTCTGATTGTCCTTTCGTCCCCGCCTGTGATCAGTCCCGCCCGGCTCTTCTCGCCCGTCCTCGCCGTCCCACCGCTTGGCTGTCCGAATTCTCGCAAACTACTTTTCCAAAGCTGAAAGGAGCTGGTACCCGAGCAGCGCGTTTGATGACCTCTGCCTTCAGCTTGTTTCCTCTTCTGCCATCTCAGTTTGGAATGCAATCCTTTACTTCCTCCAAAGCCTCGCCCTCACCCCACATAGACACTCTCTACCTCTTCTCCCATCTATGGCTCTCTTCTTCTTCTGAGATGAAGATTGTCCACTCTACCCTCTCATCTGTCTCTACTGGCACCTCACTCCCCTTTGAAAGCGACCAGCAGCCATCTTAAATGCAGCCCGGTAGGACCATTAAAAACTCTGGCTGCAATTTTGGGAGATTGATCCTGAGACACTAAACAGTATTAGGCCACGATCAGGATCAGCATAGTTTTGAATAGCAGGACGAGATCAACCTTATTTCATTTACGCTTTATAAAAATGGATTTCTTTGAGCATTGATGTTGTCCAGGTTTGCTTAAATAGCAGGACATCTGTTCTTCACAGCCACCAGAGCCCAGTCCTCAGTCCACTATCTAATGTGTCAGGGTTCACTTATTGGAAATATTAAAATCACTTTGTTCGATTAAGTGTTCGAATAGATAAAGATGTACTGAAGGACTGGGAAGAATGACGAGTAGTCAAACAGAAAATTCAAACTCAAGCTTGCACTCCTTTATTGGTGTTGCGAGATTGTAGAATCCTCTGGAGCGTGTCAATGATATGAAAAGATGAGCAAAGGGATCATTGCAAATTGTGTTGGGCCAAAACAGTAATCCATGAGGAACACCGGTGAACATAACCCTACCATGATACCGAAGAAATTCTGTCAGAGCATCAATTCAATCCAGTGGATTCCCCGAAGGTTGAGTTTGAAGAGTGTTTGCCCAGAATATTTGGTGGTTTGCTGAGTCAGCGTCTGCTGGAGGGTTCAGCTAAATTCCTTACAAACCGATCTGGTTTGACATCAAGCTAATTGTTCTTTGAGTGATTAAGTCAGGAGAGGAAAAAGCACAACCAGTGTGTGTGTGATTCACAACAGAGGCTGCCATGGATTAGAAGAAGGCTGGAGAGAGATTGTAGGTCGGCTGTACAGCAGAGGCTCTGGAGACATCGTCCTCAGATAGAGGAAGGCTGAGAAAAGTGAGCTGGTCAGGTGCAGAGAATGGGTTTGTGATGGTTGATATCTTATCAGTGACAAAGGAGACAAAGTCATCAGGAGTAGGGAAGGTGGACCGGTCGAGGAGAGTGTGTGTTTTCAGCTGGCCTTATTCTTGTTCATTGCTTCCTGATAGCATCAGAGGTTACGCTGATAAGAGACCTTAGGAGGGGGAACAGGACAGGGTCCCAGCAAACACTGGAACAAGGACTGAGAGTATTTTATGCCACAACAAGGTCGGAACTTCGTTAGTTTGTGGAGTACTGAGCAGTTTGTCTGCAACGCTGTCAGACTAGGATGACTGACGTCCATCGATGCAGCTCCCAGGCTCGCACGGTGAACTGTACATGACAACCAAACACACATTTACTGATGCCTGCACCTGCCATTGTTTGTTTGTTTGTTAAAAGTGGCTCAGAGTGAGACAGAAGTGAGTATCTATTTGTACAGCCTCATGTACTTGGCAACTAAAGACATTTTAGAGGCTAACTTTGATTAGCATTAGCATGTATCTACCAGCGTTTTCCGTTGTCGACGAGGACACAAAGTGTTGTGTTCAATGGTTGGATTGTGTCAAAAAACTAAAGTAATTACATTTTAGAGTATGCACCAGTCTATCAAAAAATTAAAACAAATATAACTTTTGTCTTGACATAAACGTTGACATCAACCACTCAGCTGTTGTTGGCTGAAACTTCTTCTTCTCTTCTGACTCATCCCCTCCATATTTTCCATTCCTTTATGTCTGTTCAGCTTCCCTGAACTAAAAAAAAAAATGAAACTTTCATTTTCAGCTTCACTTCAGTTGGCTGTATTTGCTGAGTTGTAACTGGAAACGCTAGAGGATTTTATAAATCCGTGCAGGAAGCTCTCTTCTCTTTAAGGAAAAATAACAATCTCTCTCTCCACGATGACTTCCCCAGACTCCATCGTGAGTGCTTTGTTATTGCCAGCTTACTTCTGAACGTAATCACGTTAAGCAATTTTTAATTAACTTTGCTTTGACGAAGAGAGGAAATAACTCAAGTACTGTCAAAACAGAGGAAAGAGTCTCACTGGGCTTCAGGGGAATACGACGTTCCTGAAACTGCCAGATGAAGAGGAGGCCTTGTGTCACCACTAAAAGTGCTTTAAAGAGAAAACTGTATCAAAGCAAACGCTTGTGAAATCATAAACTGGATGAACAGAACGAACACAGCCGACGCACACAGATCCCTGAAGACAGAGAGTAACTGATCATGTGATCAAACAAACGGAGGGTTTGTGAAAGCTCGGCTCAGCTGTCAGTGATTTTTCCTAACGAGTGACAACAACCAACCACTGACTGACACACAGAGTGTCCTCCTCCTCCTCCAGGGACACGGCTGGAGCCAATCACGCTAACGAGGGCCACGCTTGGACGGGGGGCCCACGGAGCAGCTTTGTGTGTGGAAACAGAGGAGAAAAAAGAAATTAGCATAAATAAGAATAAAACAAAATAACCCAAAATAAGTCATATGAATGTCAGGTTTTTTAAAACTTTTTTGACATATCATATTAATTACTTGTTGTTGTGCTGTGTAACCCCGCCGGCCTCCATTCGTGACATCACAGGGTGGTGGCTCTTCATTACTCACATTCCCAAGAGATCAGAGGGGCAGAGACACATGTTGTCCAGGGATTTATGACATACTGGGATGAGTCGTTCCACCACAAACAGCTTCTGATCCATCCTTTCACATCCCCAAATGTTCTTGAGTGATTATGTCAGTAGAAAGCAATTTGGCTCCCAACCCTGACAATGACCTCAGTGTAAAGCAGCCCAGAAACTGGCTTCACTTGATGCTGCTGCTCCCGTGAAAGAGTCCATTCTTTATCCTCTCTCTCCGTCTCATGTCGGGCCTGTTTGTGACAGATCCAGCATGTTGCTTCACTCTGCTCAGGCGGCTTCAGTAACAAACAAACCTATTCTCATATTTCTCCACACCTGTCACCGGCTATTTTGGTGTTTCAGACGTATATATGTTGCTCTATAAATAGCATTCCTGGCGCTTCAGTGTATCTCACACACACTTTATTGACAAAGAAAGTTATCCAAGGCAAAATTAGCCACAAATGTCTTAAGGATTAGTCCTGTGTTGCTTTTCAGCTAAATTATTACAGGCCATTGACGCGAGGCTCTTTCAAAAAATAAAAATAGGACCGTTTCACCGTGCAGTTTAAGCCGTGAAAACACAAACAGGCCATTGTTGAAAGGATTTCGCTTCTCCAGGGATTTTCTATTCAAGCACCAAAAACCAAAGCTGGGAATTCATGGACCAAAATAGTTCACAAAGTGGCTGAATTGGAGATTATTAGAGAAAAGGGGGAAGTACGCAGTCTCGCTCCACAAATAGAAAGGATTAGAGTTTAATCTGAGTGCCAAACTGGGATTGTGGGTTTATTTTGAAAGAGGAAGAGAGGTTGTTTGGGGACACCGTTCAGGCTGAGCACCATATTTTATATGAAATGTTAAAAGAGAATATTTTCTTGGTAATCGATGAGCAGTGGTCGACGATGCTGTAACACTACTGCCCTCTAGTGGATAGATTACACTTCTATTTTAGTCTGCTGTGATTTTAACGACCTGACTACAAAACACACATTTACATATTTTAAGATAATCCGGACGGATTGTAAATATGTAAATTTGTGATGGAAACCTGAATTTGGAGCATTTCACTGCTTCTAACATGTAATTTGTAAAGTTAAGAACAAGGATATGGTCAATAAGACAAAATAATTTGAGGAAATGTTAGAAATTAAAGGATGACATCACTTTCAAATGAATCTAACATTTATATTTTCATGATACCAGAGTAATAATCTCAGCTCTTTCTTTCATCTGTCATTTTACTCAAAACACATCGGATTCACATATAGTAACTACTAACTGAAAGCTGTAATTATTATGCTGGATAATATTAATTTGATACAGGAAATTCATCCCTCGCCTGAAATCCACCGAGGCTTTTCAGACGCTCGGTTGGGATTAGCATCATTAGACAAAGTGGATCTCTGGAGAAATTTGATTTTTTAAATAAAAACTCTGTGAGAGGGACCACCTGGGGATTTCTGGTGATGAGAATCTTATTTCTAGGCAGTGTGTCAGCTGCAGGGTGAATTGTGAATTGTTCTACCTCAGTTCACATCTGCTGCGCAGTTATCTCCTCTCACACAGTTTCCAATCTCTCCAGTTGGAAAACCAGGTGACCTACGAATATTAATGAGCCATGTGTTTGTCTTACGTCTAGGGGCCAGAAAGTTTGTCAGATAGCTGTGTCTGAGAAATGCATGATTTATAATCGGTGTAATATCTTACAATGCAAGACTTTAGACTACATCAGAGAACGCCGCATGTGAGTCATTCATGAGGATTTAAAAGTGTTTATTTGTGTGTGGAAAACATATAAGTCCAACAACAAGAGATCAGCTTAAGTTTGAGTTGCAATTGTTGAAAAACGTTTTTTATATACATATTCATTCATTGTCTTGACAATGCACAGTGCTTAACGTGATGTTGATCCTTCACAAATGATTTTGTTTCACAAACTTTTATGATGTTTTCCTCATGGTTCTCTGTGCAATCGCTGTGCCTGGTGTGCACAAAAACACAGTAGTACTGTAAACCTTCAAGCTGCCACTATATTCTTTTAGCACAAAACACTGCACAAACATTAATGACATCATAGAGGGACACTTTGATATTTTTATGGTTCATTGTTGTTAATTGGCCTCATCATGAGAGGTTTATACATTCATCTGTCATTGACCAGTAGCACCTGCGTAGACGTATTAATCTGGAATGTCAAAGGTTAATAAAAGCTTTAGAGGCTCCATAAAATGAAATCCGACTCTGCTGCATTATTATCTTGTGAATCTGTATGTATCTGTCGTTATATGCCAAATATAGAGCAAGTCGAAAAAATTTTTTTTATATTCATAGATAAAAATTTACGCATTTTCCATTGTGTCCAATTAAACTTGACTTTAAGTTAATGACCCATTTTTACCTTGTCCTTAAAGGTAGGGTGGGAATTTTTTTTTAGAAACACAATTTGTTATATTTGATCATCGTAACATCCTGAAAGCTACAAAATATATCAAATGCTCTGAAAAAGAATTCTTAAAATTCCATATTTGTAACTCTAGTAATCCTGAAATAAACCCATCAAATCATTTCATTACGACCGAATTCTACCAGCAGTAACGTGGAATTACTGCTTATATTTTGCCGTCGACAGTCAACTATACAGATTCATCCCTACATGCAGTCCCACCACACACTTTTGTTTGGTTAGCAGCCGTGAGAAACAAATCATCAAAACATCTAAGTATCCCTTTATGAAACTAACAGTAATCACGTTGATATACAGTAGAGGCTTAACAGTGCATTAAGTGATTTGGGACCATAAGTGCTGAATTGTCAGTAAATCCACAGCAGCTTCTGTTTGTTATTTATGGATCTCCTGCTCAGTCTCGGCCTGAGTTCACAGCTTTTGTTGTCCTCGCATTGATGAAATCAGTTTTCTTGTAGCCGCACTGTTGAGAGAGTTCAGGGAATAAATTTGCGGATGGTCAATATATATTATCAACAAGGTAGCAAATTAAAAAAATACTATTTGCACCAGACTGATATTACCCAGGGACCTCCTGTGATATAGTAATTACCCCCGTTTTCATACCGCATGAAAAAATAACAGATTGTCTGCGATCTCTTGATCTTTGGAGCTTCAGCTCGCTGCCTCTCTAACCTGTTTTCCAGGCTACAGAGCAGCATTCCAAATTTTCACTGAAAATGCATCAGAATTAAAATATTCTACTGCAGGCTGAAAAGATGCCTAGGAAAGATAGAGAGATGCACGCTGCAGAATTAAGAGACTTTACCCACTTACAAAGATGAAAGGGACATATTATTCCATGAACTCTGCGTTCCCTGGAAGATAGTTTGTGCAATTTGTACTTTACAGCTTACATGCATGGTCGATTCGCATGGCTTTCATCGCATTAAGTTCCCATTTGATGCTCGTCCTAAGTGAGTGGCTTTAGCCTGAGCAGAGCATGTTAGAAATCATTCTGGATCCCCAATCAATTAGTATGTGCATATTCACTCTAATCAAAAATTAATGGCAGCAAATTGGCTCCCCTTAATGTAAGAAATGATGATTCCTCGTGTTGTGGTGCAGTCATATGAGTAAGAACACACTACGAAGGAAATAAGATGACTAAGAAAATGATTCGTTTCAGAAATTGTGTGTGTTTCGGAGCAGACCTTCCTGTAGGCACTGTGGAGGTCAGTGTGTTTCCACATGGTGTGCAGCAGGGTGCTCGCTGCCTGGCCCGCTCTCGTTGGTCCATATCTAGGGAGCACAAAGGCCCAGTGATTCTTCCCTGTTCCAATTATGCAGCGTACACAGAGCAGCTCCTCTCCATCATAACACTCAACAGATGTAACAGAGGTGTAGTGGTGATATTGTCTTTATGAAATGGGCTGACAGTGTTCTAAAACAAGATGCGACATGCCTAAAATCTGTGCATTAACCACCAGTGTAAGTAAATAAGCATAAAGTTTGTTTAGATGTTTAAGGTCTGAAAGTGTTTGCGAGCACACACTGACCCGCTGTCCTTGGTGCTGATGTTGATGATTTTCGGGAGGGCACCGTGGTTGACGATGGCTTTGACGTGATGCGTGTTGTTCTGGCTGAGATTAATGAGGATCTGACACAGAGATGTCGTCACCTCTGTGGGCCGGTCGGTGCCCGTGTCATCGTTGGGCAGCAGACCCACAACCTCTGGCAACACCTGCTTGACTTTAGGACATTAAATATACATCTATATATAAAACATATAACCACAAATTAAAAAGCCAAAATGATCAAGTGTCCTAAGTTTACCAATGTCCGGGTGCAGATCCCTGTACCGAGAGAGGTTTCTGACCAGTGACACGGACGTCCTCCTCACGTCACTCTCTCCCTCTTCTAGCATCTTCCTCACATGCTGAAGTCCGTTCTCTCGCTGGACGATCATGTGAGAGATGGCTTCAGTCAACTGTTGGACCAAAGACGAATCATACGTATGATTCACTCTTAATCCCATTAATAATTAGTGGCATAAGTACAATCAAACTCATGAAACTAATTAACTGTTAAGCACTAAGATATTGACTGACGAGCTCTAATTGATCATCTTTTTCCACATCGTAACATAATTTAGCTGGTTACAGTATATGACTTGCTTTTTGTTCTATTTTCCTTGTGTTGACCTTGGATTTCAGTGAAGCATTAGCTGACATTTATCACAGCAGGAAAGCCAGTTTCCTGTTGCCAAAACTAAAATCATAAAATGATATATAATTATTATATAATCATTTAATTATTGTTTACTTTGAATACCCGTCTATGCGTATTTTCAGTGTGACTCCACCTGTGACCAGTGATCAGTATGTAAACGTTCCACCTTCCAGCTGTGTTTTCCTGAATTAAGTTGGTCTTCTCACCGCTCCGTTTCCTGCTGTGATGTTCTGCAGCGCTCCCACTGCAGCTTCCTGTGTTTTGTGACGCACACTGCGGGCAATCAGAGACAGATACATCCGGACAGTGATGGCACTCCACAGCCACTCCATGCCGTGGGGATTGGCCTTCTCCTCCAGCAGGGGGCACTGCTGCTCAAGATGCTGAGAGGAGGAGGAGGAGGAGGAGGTAAGAAGCAGCAGCTATATTTAGCTCAGTTAGTAGTTCACCTTGTCATCAAAAGCCAGACATTGTTCTGCAGATTTAACACTGAACAACACTGACATTCAATTGATTTAATATTGTAGCTGTCCTTCTTCTATTCATAGATTCTTGTGAGGCATTCCAGAATTTTAAACCACATTTTTGCATTGTCTAGTCGAATTATTGTCTGAGGTGATTACCTCTGTGATCCTGGCACCGCGATATGAAAAACAGCCCACCGGTTTCGCCTTGGGAGCCAAGTTCGGCCGAGACTGTCTGAGATCTTGGGCGTACTTCTGTGGAAACTCCCCCTCGATCTGATAGGAGAGGTTGTGTAGGATACATACACAGTTCTCTGTAGACTACAGAGGAGAACAGATGGAGAGCAAACGTTAAACTGCATGCTTTATGACTTATTTATCAAATGCACATATTGCTTTACTATTGTACGTCTTGTTTGTCTTGTTGGGTAGATGAAGCCCTCATTTCCAAGAGAACTATCTGTGTGTGCCTTTATGTCCTGTTTGAGTCTGTTAATTGTTGCTTTGTGTCTCAATTCGTGGCAACGAGGATGCCTAATATTGAAAATGATGTGGATTGTCACATTAAGTACTTTGCATCTAATGCAGGGCAGAAAAACCATGTGCCTAAGTATGTGTTATACATACAGTATTACTTTGTTGAAGCATATGATCACTTAGTACATCTCAGTAGTATACAAACAGTACTCACACCAGCAGTCTGTTGTTATATTTTCACTAATGTCTGTTTTGTTTGTAGTATTCCCAACCAGTTCTGAATCAATTTTAATGCATTTTACTGGGCATTCTTGAATATTGTTATCAGTTTCTTCAATGTAAAACGTCTGATATATATTATTTATCCCATGACAGACCATCAATAAGTGTAATTTACTCGAGATCTACATGCATATTTTTAAGAAAAGGTTCTTCTAAAAGCACTCGTGTTCTGTTAGTGTTGTTGCTGTTCGTTCTCTTTCAGAGAGAATGATATAAGAAACAGTCAATATTTTGTCTAGACTTGTTCTGCCTTGGCCGAGCTCTGTGCTTATAATTTCACCTTGTCATCTGGTTTATAGTCAGCTATGGTTCCCCGGACGTAGTAGACGAGAGAGTCGATTAGATCCTCACACTCCCGCATTGCTTTCCTGCCATCTGGACCACTAGAGCTCAAATTTCTGTAAACAAAAACAGAATTACACAAAGGACTCGAGTGTATTAGTGATTTCCAGTGTTAGATTCAGGATGTGCTAAATTTGCAGAGTAACTGTATCTCCAACGGAACGCGAGACTGAATCCTAATAAAGAATTCCAGCTTCATTATAAAGTCAAATAGCGGTTGTTAATGGGTGCACGATTTCTCAGGGCTTTCTAAAGACAGTGACAGCCGTACTAAATTGTATTCACGGAGAAACACAACATCTCGACAACCCAACTTCCAGAGAACATAAACAGGAGCAAGAGCACGCAGTCACACAAGGGCTGTTTTGTGCAATGCTGAAATATAAATTGGAACGGACGTTGTCCTTTTTCATCCACGGGAAGAAGGAACGCCAGATGAAAAGGTTTCGAACATGATAAGGAGAACTTGATAATGTGGGACAAAGAGGAAGACTAAGAGATTTCAATTCAGCGAAGCAGGAGCGAGAGAGGAGAGAGGAGAGAGGAGAGAGCGCCATGAATAATTCAGCCTTTCACTGTTTTCTTTCAGCTATAGTTGCCAGGGGAGCCGAGCATTTGATATCTCCTTCTCTACAAACAGGGAGATCATATTTGGACAAACAAGGAAGTGCTCAACACAAAGCCAAAAATCTGTAACTTTATCCAAAACTACAGTTGATAATCTCAAAGCCGTGATAATCTGACCTTATGTAAAGACACACAGGTGACTTCGTGACTTGGATTAGTGCCTTTAAACATACAACGGTATCAGTTTACATTAAGGTTTGTGACCTCTACACATGGACACCTTATAGCATTTATTATTCAAGTTTGAGTCTACAGCAACAGCAGAAACTTCCAATAACTCACGCTCAGCTGAAAGTTATACTAAGGGAATGGTGCCCTTAAAACAAATGGAAAAAATTTAAATAAAACAACAGAATTAAATGCCAAAAAATTAATCACAATGGGAAAAAAACTAAATATATTTAAAATAAAACAAATAAAAAAATAATTTAAAAAGAATGCAATAAAATACATTCTAACGACACCCAATAAAAATGTACATATGTCTGATTTTGATTTTAGGCTGGTTAGGGACAAAATCTACTCTTTCCTCAATATGTAACATATTATATAACACACTGAGCCACATCTAATGAAGGGAAATTCTCCAACACACACTCCTGATGGCTGAATATTTGACTCTAGCAGTGCTATCCGTTTACAGCTGGCCCATTAAATGACGCAACAAATGCTCTACAGGTGTCCGATTTCTGTATGTGAATAAGCAGCGTACCGCAGGCAGCCGGTTGTATTGTAGAAAACATCAGAGTCGGCCAGGAGCTCATCTTTTGGGTTCTCGCCCTCAGATATGCCTGAACTGGGCACCAGGACGGACTTGGTGAGGACAGGTAAGGCTTCTCTGGAGAGACGCTCCTTTATAAGGTCATGAGAAGAGAGGTTCCACAGCAGACCTGCGATTATGGAGCAGAGAGGAGCAGAGAGGAGCAGAGAGGAGCAGACGAGCTTGGGATTTACAGGATTGTGACAATGGAATGTCTTTAACTGAGATCAGTGTGTTGTGTAAGACTGACCAGTAAGTTGTCGTCTGGTCTCCACATCACGGCTGCTCTTTAACGTGCGTAAAATGGTGGCCAAGCCGTCATTTTCCTTCACCTCCATCTTGTTTTCGTTGCTCTGGTAAACAACGTTACGCAGTGCCCCGGCGGAAAAATGCTGCACCTCCTCACTGTCACACTGCAGAAGGTACAGGAGCTTTGGGATCCCGTGGAGATAGAACACCTGGGGAGAGGAATGGGTTATAATCCACATAACACATGTAATAACCATAAAGCCATAACAGGAATCAAAGACTCGCATCGCCTGCAAAATGAACCAAATGAGTTCAGCCATTTTGTACTTCCACCGAATCTCTCACCAAGCTGACACAGAAATTTAAATCCAAATTCAAAACAGGGCCTTTTGGCATATTTGCATTTTCCGCTTGGGTTGAAAAAAGAAATATTATTATTGAAATGCAAAAATTCAAGGTTTTTCATACTTGGGTTAGGACGGGTACACTTTCCAGGCTTGTGTTAAGCTGCAACATTTGCATGAACGGAATATTTTCTCCTATAATGAATGGTGAGGTGAAAATTGACAGGAACAGGAGGCTCTCCGGCTAAAAACAGTCACTTTCTGTGCCGTTACATTGATGAGATTCTAAGTGTAGATTTGTTCCCCAAATTCAAACCAAGTCCATTAAATTCAACGGATATAACTGGGGAAAAAAATGAGTCCCTGTCAGTGAGTGATGGGTAAACACTCAAAAATCTAAACATACTCAATAAATCCTTTCCACTTTCATTCATTTATTCCATCCTCAATCTGTCTGGCAATCTGGATGATTCCACGTACCATCTTTTTAGCTTTGGTGCTCTTAAAACATTGATTTTGTATGAAGCTGGCTGCACTGATCAGCGTTTCCTCGTTGTCCTGAGTCAGCATGTTCACAGCTCTCTCTAACGTCATCTCAGGAGCTTTGTTCTCTGACATCCTGTGACAGGAAATCATAAGCACAAACCAACACCACGTCAGAGTGTATTTCAGCGTACAAATGTTCAGTGAAAGAAGTGAATCCCCACCACATCCAGCTAAAACACATAAACATGAGCACTCACGGTGCCGTTGTATTGCTGGCCTGTATGTGTTTGGTGGGGAGCTCCATCTGTATTGTCCTCGGTGCGTCCACATCCACGCTTGTCATCGAGGGTGGACATGACAACTGTCTGCTGAGGGCCTCCCGCCTGACCTGAGCCAGCCAGGTGAGCCCCTTCTCCTGCTGAGCAGCACCAAAGGTCCCATACGCATTTTGTTTCTGCACAAGACTTTTCTCCCTTTGGACACCAGTTTGATGGTGAGTCCAACCATTATCAAGACTTTGCTGAAACGCTGCCTCCCGACAGATCAGCTGCGGCCTCGTCGTCTGTCTGAGTGACTTATGACGGTAGCTCCCTTGCGCAGATGTGGATTTGTGCCGTGTGCTGCGAGCGACGTCCGACAAGGCGTAATGCCCGAGCGGGTGGTCGGCCACCGTGGCCATCCTTTGCAGCTGATTGGGTCCAGGGACGGTATGTGTCCAACGGAGCATCCCGTAAGGCAAGCGGCTCCGTGGAAGCTCTGGGCTCTGTGTGGGAGAGACCTCCACCCTCCTGGACGGACGTCGGACGTGGCTGCTGGAAAAAGAGTGGTCACTGAGGCCAAATCCATTCACCTGTAGACCAAAATAAGAGCAATGATACAGACCGAAATCAAACAATATATACAACATACTGTACATAAAATCAGTCAATCAATATATCAGGGCAGCAGTTCCTCAGAAACTAAGCAACTAAAATCAAAAGTTAAATGTTACTGATTAACTATGGGGAATAGATTTTTGCTGTTTTAACTGCAGATTCACACAGTGTAGATAATCTGGATTTAGTCAAGTGTCCAGCTCAGTGACACATCACCATGCAGGAATCTGCTTCATGACATAGACACTGTAGACTGGACTACAGGCCAGTCGGTGTAGTGAACAACAGGACTTTATATTTCCTGACACATGCTGATAGTGGGGAATGAGATCCAGATAAGAGGGGTCTGTGCAGAGTTGATATCCATTCATTTAAGTGTCTGCAGTTTTAATTCCACAAGCAAAATGCTTCAATATTGTGCCTATTGAAATAAAATATATTCCCTCTGAGAAAAAAAATATGCAGACAAAGTCTTTCCAATGGTTTCCCAATCCAGCAAATACCCAGGGCCTCAGTCATTTGACTACATTCAAATCATAACATACAAACGTTAAAGGGCAGCGTAACATGATCTTAGGTGTGCTGGATTTTCCTCATAACACAGACGTTAACAACGCCGGTCTGATAAACATTTTAGTAATATCTGCAGAACGCGAACGGCTCTTTCTCTGTGTGTTGTGGGTGAGAGAGAGAGATTAAAGCACGATTCCCTCACCTTTGTGTTTGGTAAGGATCCATCTCTCGTATCGTGGCTCCTCAGACTGTTTTTCTGTGAATTGACACTGCCTAGAACGTGCAGAGGATGTTTGTTAGCACGTATTGTTTCATTGTTTCGCACGGTAATGACCTAACAACACAGAAATGCTCACACTTCCTGAGCCCACAATGCTGCCAAATTTAACTAAATGTTGCGTTAATGTGTGTTAACGGGCCACACAGAGAAACAAGAAAAGCAGAAAAGTGAGCGAGCACCCAGTAACATTTGAGACAGAATTTTCACAGAATATAGCATCAAATAAACAAAAGACCCACAAACAGAATTAAAGATAACGTCTGAAAAATACAGACGGTGTGAGGCGACCATCGTTCATCAGAGCCGCTTCAATGATGTACCTAGGTTGGCATCGCTTGGACAAGAATGCTGAGAGCCATTTTTTTAAATGACAAAAGTGTTCCTGTCAAACACGTTTGTCCAAAATGCCCTGCTGGGGGAGGGCAACAGAATGTGAATTAGATTGTTGTTATACTTATCAAATCATTTAAGGGCTCTTTGGTCCTGTGGTGTTCAGGACCAAACATTTCGGCAATGCTGTTCACCAAGATGGATGGACGCTGTGCCTGCAGGTCTGACCTCTGACATCTTCATCAAGTTTTCTTAAATTCCAGTGAAAAGCTTAAAGTTTCCACTGACAGCATATCTGTATCAAATGCTACCAAGCACATCCAGGATGAAGAGAATTTGAACAGAATTTTTGAGCGTCGCTAATGGATTTTTTTTTTTTTTTTCTAATCATAATTACTCTTGATATTGTCTTGATTAAGAAAATAAATCTGTCACAGTAGAAAGCTGCTAATTAAAATACCTGCAACAAAAAAATAATAATTAAAATAAGTTAAAGCAAAAAAATATAACTGAAGACAAATCATAGTCATTCTGAAAATATAATAGATGTTCATTATACTATAGAAACAAAGTGGGTAATCAGTGACCTAAATGTATTTATTTAGGCTACCAATATATCAGTGTCAGTGTGTAATTGGTAAATTAGTGTTTGCTAGTAAATCCCCTAAGTATTTTGAGCTTCTACCTGCCTTCAGGCCCATGAATGAAACTCTGAAACCTGTTGGACCGGAGTTATGGATGGGAGAAATGTTTGTATTGACTCCTGATCTCTCCAATCACAGGAAATCTGACTAATATTTGACTTTGCTTTGATAGTAAACGGCAAACTTTTGCTTTCTATGTTGCAAATGGAAGTTTCCTCGACATTCTTTGTTATCTGTGTGCGTGTGGAGGCTCATTTGGCTCATTTGTCATTTATGAGTCTACACAGGAGGTTAATAATAGTTTAATAACACTGTAATACACGCTTATGGTCTAATTACACAAGCAATGTAGTTTTCAACTTTTTATTGAATTCTAGACTTTTTAGTTATGTGGGAGGACTGATGAAAGTTCAATTTTTCTCCATTGACTGACTGACTGACTGACACACACACACACACACACACACAAACACACACACACAAACAATTTGCTTATTGCTGGCAGAAAACTGGCTGGATTCGATCAGACAGCATTAGCGGTTTGTGTACTTTGTGTACTTTATCAGCATAAGGTACACAAACACAGCTAATTATCAGCATTTGAACACAAATCCGAACATTTAATCCCTCCAGATTGAGCATAAAGCCCGGATAAACCGATGAATTGTGTGTAAAGTGTAGGTTTACTGTTTACCGACGGAGGCGGCTCTTCTGGCCCTCCGTGCCAGAGTGAGCTGGATCTGCTGCTGGACCCGCTGGCTCCGCTCGCCCGGACTCCCTTTGTCCGTGGCTCTCATTCGGATTTCAGCCGGTAGAGCCAAGCTGCTGTCCCCCAGCACGGAGCGCTGCTGAGCAGGTAAAGCCGACATAAAAAACACCTCGTCCATTGTGAGCGGCTCCACGGTCGACAAACTTCACGTAAACCGCTTCATTTAGCTGAATAATGAGCCCGGGTTCGGTTTTAGACCGGTTTGGATGTCGCTGAAGTCCTCCAGGTGAGCCGAATGAACGTGCCGTCAGAGAGGGCGGGGCTTGACTGTCGCGAGGCGCACCTGCGGTGTCATCTTACGCCCCCCGGGTTTCGATGAGGTCATGTTCCACCCCAAAAACGCCCCAAAAAAATAAAAAATACTTCGGTCAACCCTTATGTTTCCTATTATGGAAGCCTATTTGAGCCAAAAAGCTTCCATGTAATTCCACTGATTTGCGGTATGTAAGAGCAAAGTAATGACGTTGCAAAGGCGTGAGGAGCTTTCTGGCGCAGTCCTTTCACTCGGAGCGCCCTCTTTGTTCTGAGCAGCAGGGAAACCGCAGCCTGAATCAGAGCCTGTTCCCACCAGGTGTGTCAATCCCGGGTAAAGAGCTGCAGTCAGCGTTTCAGCATGTTGGAAAACGTAATCACATCTGTTTACGCCAGTGAAACTTCAAAGCTGAAAGGGTTAAAAGTCATAAAATGCCTCAAGCAACCCACATCAACTGGCTTGTGGTATTTGGATAAATAGCAGCTGAGCTTTCAATATGCCAGCCATGTCAGCACAGTTTCTTGGGGTGAAATGTCCTGCAAAGGGGTCCAATGGCCCGGTTTAGATGATGATGATGTGCGAGCTGTCTAAACCTAAAATGTCAGCAAACTAACAGATGTAAATCCCTGCTCCTCAAAAATGGAGAGTAGATTGACGGCACGGGCCCTTAGTACATTCCTGCCCCGGGGGCCCACAGCAGGTTAATCAGGCCATGACTCCAAACTTGATGGCTTGCCATTTAACTGGAGGGCCACTCAGTCTCCTAAATCTTCCTCCTAAATCAAAGACGTAAAGCGACAGCTATGACATACAACTCAAAAGAAACATATTGTTTTGCCTTTAAATAAATAAACATACAACCACATGTAGAGTACAATAACAGTTTCCTCCTTTAATGCACATTTTACTCAAAAACAACATTTTCATTTGTGCAGAAAATTGACTTTTCTTCCCCTGAAATGTGCTGGATGCATTCCTGTGACATTCAGCAAACATTCCAGCTGTCAACATCCATAATACATGTCAATTAGTGGACGTTTGTACCTACGAACAGGCCTTACACACGTCAACACAGAGACCAAAGTATTCAGATAGAGCATCAGTAAAGGGTTTTATTTCGGCGAGGAAGATGGTGGTGTTGATTTAGGAGACAGTGTCAGTGTCTGATAAGGTCTACAAAACATTCAGGAGTTATGAATTAATATTTATGTTTATTTGGGTTAAAATTGTCGTTAGATTTGACAAAGTGAACTTCCAAAACATTATGGAGGAAACACGTCTTAATTAAGCTTATTAAAAAAAAGTTTCAGATGATGTTTTCAGTTTTTTTTAAATTTGGCACAAATCACAACACTTTTATGAATACACAGTACACACACATACACACAAAGGTTTAAGGTTAAGTCCTCAAAATTTTCAGTTTTACCTTCTCTATCGCACAAGGCAGAATAACAGTGGGAGCTGAAAATGTAGATGTGTGCTTATGATAATGCAGACGAATGTACATAATAAATTAAAACTTTTGTTGAGTGTCTTGTCAAAGCCTTCAGACATTCTTCTGATGATGAGCTTTGTGACTTTTCTTACAAAAACTGAAGGGTTTGTTCCTGTAATTACAGAAAAAAACATTTACAGTATATCTCTTATAATTACTTTATACAGGTCTTGTGTGTCTGCTAGCAAAGGATGGGTTTAATATAATAATTTAAAGGATTTTACATTGATCCTACTTATATCTCCTGCTGTCAGTCACCTGACCGGCTGACCTGTGATCGGATGCCTCATTCTGAAATAAACTTCATTTATTTGGAAATCAGCATTTAATCCAAGAGTCTGTATCTTAGACCAAGACACACACCCACAATCTTCATGTCCTAAACCTGTGGTACACTGTCAATGATACAAATATACATACCCAGAGGATTCTCGTTTTTTTTTTTTTGTACACATCTTTTTCTCCCATTTGTACATTTATACAAAAATATAAAATACGAAGAGAAACGTTACAGGTTCGTTCAGGGTAAAAACACATTTCATCGTCTCTCGTTAATAAAGTTATTTACATGTTTACTAGTCTTCAGTCAGCTGTCGACACAGGAGCGAGTGGGTGGATGTTTTCAGTGAAGATGCTGAAACAAACATGTTCCATATGAAAAATGATATTTTTTTCCCTTTCAGCAAACGTTATTTATATTTTGATTTCTGTTTGTATACAAATTTCACTTTTGTTGATCATTGTGTCAGGAAATATTGACACATCTCTATCCCATATCTATCTGAGCCAATCAAAGCTGTTTTCTGACCTTTATGCGTGTATTTGCAGCTCCCCCTAGTGGCATACAATATAACTGCAAATGGAAATGGGCTGTTTTAATCTTTTGATGTTGTTGTTTTTAAAAATAGCATCTCCATCCCGTGTGCACACTGTGTACTCCTGTTCTGTGTAGGTATCAGTAAGGTTTCGCCCTCAAATTGTAAACTTATCGATTTTTCGACGTGTTGTTGGCTTGTTGGTGCAGACTTGGAGAAACCCTACCTTCGAGCATCTTGGCCTGCACATAGGCAGCATTACTGCAGATGTTATGTTGTAAGATATCCAGTCACAATATACAGTACAGCACAACTAAGGCTTGGAACCAACACAGATCCACACGCAGCCATATTAGTTGGTGGACAGAATGCCTTGCAGCTCCATGAGTGCATACTTAAAGCAACAGGAGGAGATGAGCACGCCTAACTGAGCATTGATGTTAATGAAAGAGGTAGGCTACACTAATGGTTGTTTTTTTTTTTAAAGAAAATCAGCTTGTTTAATGAAGTAAACTGAAATTAAATGACCCAAATCCTGGGTCCAAGGCGGTACATAAAGCGAAAGCGAAGGTTATCTTTGTCCTATTAAATAGCTCAGGATCGGTCAAGGTTAGCAAACTCGTAATTCGGAGGCACTGGCTGATGTTTAACTAAATCTATTATGTCATGTGAGAGGCTCTCAAACACAGCATCGTGACCCAGATCCAGTCAGAGGTAGTAACTCACTCACACTAGTATCATTTATCCCTCTTGCCTCCACTACTTTCTTTACTTTTGAAGTGTTTCATATTCATTTTGGAAAAAGTTAGAATGAGATATTACAAACAAAAAAACCCAAAAAACAATAAAACCAGTTATCTTCCAAAGTAACATCTGCCTCCGTCACCACTGATTTTGTGAAAGGAGGTATCAAATATTTTTTCAGAACAATTTCTACAGCATCAGCTCCAGTACAATAAAATATGTACAGGGATCAGCTCTCATTTGTGTAAATTGAAGTGTCAATAACATTCATTTCAGTGAAGAGTTTTCTGTGTTCTGTGTGTTTGTCATATGATCAAAATATAAGCCCGTCTTATCTGTTAAGATGACTCATGTAAACAAACATCCAAAATGATTACAAACACAGATATAGCTATTTTCAAAGATACTATTGTCTCCCATTGTTCCTTAAGTTTAAACCCATCTAGATATGAAAGCTGCTGTATCAATGATATTCAGTTTGGAAACATTCCGCCTCAAGGACTTAATTTTAGGTCAACTACCGCATCATTTATAATAAATGATGTGCATTTTGCTAAAGGAAAACGAAAATAATAGCCAAATAAAACTACCCAAACAAAACATTCACATGAATATTTCTTTAAGGCATTCCTTCACACCAGCAGATTCTTCATCCTCCTCGTCCTGACCTTCAGACCATCAATCCTGTGTTTGTCAGCGCTTCAGCTGGCTGCCCAGTTCCATCAAAGGACAGCATTCCCACCAGAGGTGTGAGCAGGATCGGCTTTCCTGCTCAGTCTCATGAGTTTTCGCCCAATTTCCACGTAGCTTTTGTTAGTCCTGGAGCCAAGACTACTAAATACAAGAGATCTCGGAGGAGTCTTAGATTCATGCAGGTGTGTAGACTGTACAGACTTCCCCTGGACTGTCCAAGTTTGCTGGTGGACAGTACGGGAAGATTTACCTGCAGTCCTATCTGCAAGATGGCCCCAAAACACTGCCCGTTGAGGGCGTGGTAGCAGTAGCGCTGTAATGGGGGTAGTTGTCGTTTGCTGGGGGGGTCTGCAGTATGGAGTTTCCGTTGGTTGGGGAGCAGCTAAGCTGGAGCCTCCGCAGGTAATCAGCGTGGACCGGTTTGTGGCTCTGCAGCACCTTGATGGCCTCTTCCACAGTGAACCACTCCCGCTTACGGCCTGCAGAGGGAGACAGAGTACAATGTATGAGTAAACATCACACTTCCACAAAACACAAGCGTGATTCTGGAGTGCTAAAATAAATTAAAAAACTCTGTAGTATTATTCCTGTACTAATAAGACAGTAATAATGCCTGAAAGACAGAAACTGGACATTTTAAAAGCTGACAACTGAAATGTGTGGCTATAATGTGAAGCAAAACATAACATTTGTAAACCTGAACGATGAAATGCTGCTCATACAACTAGCTGCTCTCTAACAAGGCTTACACTTATACAGCTTGTAAAATAAAAAGGCGGGACCCGTTTTCAATGTTTACTGAATGAAAAATGATACAGTGAATTATTTTTTCAAACTCATACTCATTGTCATTTTCTGTGAAGAATATATAAAAGGAACACATATTCAACGAGTGCCCACTGTAGACCCCCTCTACACGTTTATGTTACATAGATGGTGTTTGGGTCTACTGGACCCGAGGGTGATAGTAGTGTGGAAAGTGTAGGTGCTGTGTGCCTTCACTCTGTTTTACTCCTACCTGAGCCTGATGTTAGTGTGCTTGGGTGCATGTGTGTGTGTGCATCTGGCTGTGTGTGTCTGTGTGTGAGTTTTGTCTTTCTGCTCTGGCTATTCCCACAAAAGTTTGAAAAAAGTTACATTTCGAGCACCTGTTTGCTCCCACATTCCCACACATCATACTCTCTCTCTCTCTTGGGGGAACCAGTCTATGTTTTGTCACACTCTATCCCAGCTGCAAACCGTGGGCGGGACACAACAAATAAATAGCTTTGCCTATGTGGCTTCTTATCACAATTGATCAAGATGGCGAACAGATTCTCTGCTCAGAGGACCTTAGAAATTATTTTAGAAGAGGGACAAGCTTTGGAAGATGATGAAGAGGACGAGTTTTCAGAATATGAGGATCACATTTCTGTCAATTCAGAGTCTGACATTGAGAGCAACTCCAAAACAAGCCCGTCAGCAGCCAGCCACAGGACCAACTGGTTAGCAGCCAGCAAGTGGAGGAATATGGATGTGAAAAAATGGTGAAACTGAATGGTCCTCTTACCCAAAGAATGAGCCACCCTGCATGGCTGCCAATGTGATAAGGATGCAAACATGGCCAACATGGATGGCGGTTTCTCATGTGCAAGACATCATGTCTTCTTTGGAACTTTTCATCCCAGATGCCAACCAGAAAATCATTCTTGATTGTACTAATTTAAGGGAAGGCGTGTTGTTGTAGAGAGGTGAAAGGAGATGGACCAAACCAATTTAAGTGCATATTTTGGTGTTATTATCCTTGCTGGAGTTTTCTGATCCAAAGGGGAATCCACAGATTCCAATTGGGATGCCGAAAGAGGCAGGGAACTTTTCAGTGCAAGAATTTCTCTGGAAATATTTCCAGGATTGTTCACCTTGATAACAGAGAAGACAGACGAGCTCGGCGGCAGTGTACACAATTATGTTACAGGCTATTTTAAAACACAAAAAAAAAGCCAAATTTCATTATTTGTATAGATTTCAGTTGTTTTGAATTACTGCCGAGTCACTTGGTGTATGACAGGTGCTTCAAGAATCGCAAGAGGTACACATCCCACAGTTTGAGAAGCCTTGGTCTACCCTACTTGCATACACGAGAGGAACACAATGTAGGAGAAGCGTGTCTCCTGAGTCCTAATCTAATATAACAGCACAAAATAAGATCACAAACACAATTCAGGCTTTCAATCAACACCTCTTAGACAAGGTGTCAACAAAGAGGGATCATTCATAAAAGATAGGATTGTACATGAAATGTTACCCTAAGTGGTTTTTGGGTAACGAGATTCATCAAAGCAAGGTTAAGTAATTATTTTATTGGGGCATTTTACACACACACACAGTCAAATCTAATGCGGCAGGTCCTGCTTACAGTAAGTAGCACAGGATGTTTTCCATCCATCCATTATCTATCCTACTTATCCATGTCAGGGTCACAGTGGGGCTGAAGCCTTTCAC
>OMNV01020003.1:23164-44706 GCA_900303265.1 Brotula barbata
AGCCTTTCACCCAGTGACTGCTGGGAAAGGCTTCAGCCCCACTGTGAACCAGGCACCTTAGCCAGTTCACCAGTCCATTGCACTGAGCTCAACACAAAGTAAAGCTGCACACCAGCGGCCTGGTCACTAACAGATGTGATCTACTGCAGACTGAAACGCAGCTCAGATCTGCTGCAGCGAAGACGAGTGACCCAGATCTACAGGCAGCTGTTGTGACTGCATGCCACACTAAAAACATTTACTATGTTACCTTTTTCATATACTTAAACACATGGAATTACAATATGCATATACATATCCCAAAGACACACACACACACACACATCAGAAAGTGCTAAGATGTAAAACAACATTTATGAGCGATCCAGGAAAGCAGACAGTGTTTACCTATGTTGACTGAATCTTCCCAGGCTTCCAGTGTCTCAGTGACGGTCAATACGTAAACATAAGTCCTGTGCTTCCGATCTTGGTTTTGCTTTAAGAATAAGAAGGAGAGAACGGGATCATAATATCACAAATCCAATTAATGACATGATCAATGTTGTCCATGTGGACGTTATTCATTTAATCTCTGATTCCTTGAACCTGACACAGATCACTTTGTAGTACCAAAATATAAGATGCAAAAATTATGTGATTTGGATCAGTTTTATTGTTATTAACATTGAATTTTCTGAGCTTGATAGCAGCTGATAAGCTTACCTCAAATACACCGAGCAGCCGTCCTAGCTTGCCCTTGACACCGGCCTGGGGACGAAACAGAAAAAAAGGAAATAATAAAAAGGAGGGGAAACGAACATGAAATGTTTTTCCTGCTGATTATTTTCATACAGGCAATACAGGAGAATTCCTTTTCTACCAGAATTTCAAGGACGAAGAGGGTGAAAACAACAGAAAACCATATCCAAGGCACAGACAGTGAATGTTTCAAAGCACTTCAAAGCCGCCTTAATGCAGTGATAAAGACTTGGCTGATAAACACAAGGTCCATAACAAAGCTGCAGAATCATTAGCCGGGCTCAGACTGAACTGCGTTTGTTGCATTTTGGTTCTTCTGTGGCCTCGAAACCTCTCAGATCTCTTCTACACTGTCAGCTCACATATAACAATAATATGATTCCAACGTCAATCCATGGAGCGCTTTCAGACTATGTGATAGCTTTTACGTAGTAGGAAAGACAGAGAGTTGGATTTTATCCTAATAATGTTTGTTACTATTGATCATTTGTGATCATTGCCGTAACTTAGGAGTTGTCCCCTAAGATGTAACATAAATCCTGGCCCACATCCCGATTTAGCGTTACGGTAACATGATGTCCTTTCAGCAATACGTCACATTTGTTTGATTAATTCCAATGTACTTCACATTACTGTTAAGACACATGACCCCAATGCTTTCCCCTCCCCGCTGCTCTGCTCAGCATACTTCAGAGGTGTCACTCGGTGACACTGATGTGCCGAGCGGCCCGGGCTGCAGGGGCTGCGAATGCACAGGAATCCAGCGAGGAACCAAGATTAGGTGACTGACGTAGCCGAGGGCACCAGGTTCCCAGCCAAAGGACCTCTGGAATACCAGCACACCCCTCAGCCATCCTGCTACTGACACTGTGGCCCTTCAAACATCTCACGCTTAGCATGCACACTGCCGCCAACTGGTCTCAACTGCAGGGTTTTTTTTTGGAAATGAATTGAAATGGACTCCGACAGTCATACATGTAATGTAAAGGACGAGGGGATACGTATCTAATGTTGAAATCACATGTTGACATGGTTGTGGAACCTGTCTACTGCAGGGATACTGCTACTTGGACAGGATAAGAGCCATCAATTCTGTACAATAACAGAATCTCATCACATCCATCCATTATCCGCACCGCTCATCAAAGTCAGGGTCGCGGTGGGGTGGGAGTCCATCCCAGCAGTCGCTGGGTGAAAGATGGGGTACACAGGAAAGCTTTTCGCTGCACAGGTTTATATGATTGTTTTTAGAAAAAGCTGAGAAAAGCAGGAACGAAGATGCATGTGGATTCATATCACTTCACTTTTCGTGAGGTCACAATAACCACGAAGGGTTGCTGTAAAAAAACAGGTGCAGTGGTACTGAATTAAAGTGACACTTGGAACCCAGAGGTTTGCATCTTTGTCTCGTTGAACGGATTTCTGAAAAGGCACTTTCTGTTAACATTTTATGGTCCTCATTATATCTGGTGCATTTCCTCTGAGGTGTGTATATCGTTATCTGACGCTACGGTCTTGTGGTGAGTACACTGTGAAACTCCTTTAGGTTGACAGCGTAGATGCAGGAATAGATGATGTTTACCAGATTACCAGATTAGGCATCGTTGTATTTTCAGAGTTCATTTTAATGCTGAAGATGAAGAGGGAAGAGATGTTTCTGTGTCCACACTACAGGACGGTTAGTGCTCTCAGGGTGTGATTGAGATCAAACAGTGGACCAAAGAACGTGGAGACACTTTATGAAAAGCTCCTTGTGAAAACTGTCTTTATGATCTGTTATGTGAAATAGAGGCCTTTCCAGGTAGGGAAACTGCTGTTTTTGCTTGTTTATGAAAACACTCTTTGCCTTACGTTGCTCTGTGTTTATTTTATGATGAAATCATGTCACAAACAGCCTTGGAAACAAAACAAAACTCAACTCCGACACAAATTAAATAAACCAAAATTCAAGCACAGATCTGCTCACCTCCTCAAACACCTCTCGTACAGCAGCGCCACACGGCTCCTCTTCGGGCTCCATCCCTCCTCCAGGGACGATCCACTGGTCTGGGTGCCGGCTGCTGCTGACCAGCAGGACCTGTCAAAGACAACAGGTGAAGACAATTTTAGGAAACAGTCAGCTTTTCAGTACCTGTGCTTTAATCATTCAGGAATGTCTGTCTTTGTGTGTCCTACAGAGAGACATGCTTTGGGACGCACTTGCTACTTTGTAAACCACCCTGACTCATTTGGTTTAATTCTCTTAGGGATATTTTCATCTGAAAAATCACACTAGTCGCTTTTCTTGGCCGAGTTCATTCCTCCTTTCAGTGGACATGACATAGCTTGTCAGAGTGAAACTGAACACTGACTTTGGCTGTGACCGCTGACCCTTTTAATTTAGGACTCAAGCTTGGATGACTTGTTGCTATTAATTATCAGTCACTGATCCCATTTATCCTGATAATGGGAAAGAAAGAGTCTCTGCCAATGGAAATCCATGTACATTTCCATTATTATTATTATTATTTGAGTTCAGCTGATATTCTACAATAAATGTTCTGATTCCTCTCACATTTTTGGTGACACAGCACAACCGTAGAAATTCATTTCCTGTCCTGTTCCTGTTCGTGTCCTGGATAAACAATAAATATTTATTTTGATCTATTTATTGGGGCTGTAAGGATTGATCAACAATAAAAAATATATAAAAATAAATGCAATCTATTATTTGGCAATATGTCACCACACTCCAGCCCAGTTGGTGGCAGTAATCTGCCAATAATTTTGGCTTGCCAAACATTAAATAACAAAGAGGAAGTGGAAGCTTCAGCAAGATGGTCGATATTACAGGCACTCTGGACAAAGGTCAGCACAAGAAAAGACCACAAGCAGAGTTTGGGAACATTTCATATGAAAAACACAAGATAATGCAGACACCACAAAAAAGAACATGAATTTCAGCATTAACTTGATGAGGTAGCATTAAATACAAGGACAGAGAGGTGTGATTCATGCAGTGGACATCAATGACATTCATAGCATTAAATACCATTGTTGTGCAAATGCACACATTTCTTGCAAATTATTATTTATTTTCATCACAATTATTATTAGTTGGGATTTTGAATTTGCCATTTCTAATTCTCGTCTCTCCTCCGGTAACATTAGACACTGATGGAGACGTACCAATCAGTAGGTTCATTGATTATCAAAGTCATCAATAGTGTCAGGTTTGATTTTTGTTAAGTGCAAAATAGTTTTTCAGATTGATTTGCATTTTTCTAATCATTTCCCTTTCAATTCAATCAAAGTCTGTTTTGGAGGACTTCCAAAACAACTTGATCCAAACAATGCATCTAAACCAAACGCGGATGACTCAAATTCTTCCTGTGCTCCCCCTGAGCGGCCTGCTGGGCTTGAATTACACTACACTTGCAGTGTGCACTGATACGCACGGATCAGATGTGCCTGTGTCTGCGGTTTGTGGCCGTATCCACATAGTGACCACAACACACACACCTGGTGTAAACATTATCGCCTTTTCTCTTTCTCTCTTCGACTGCTTCACTTGTTTATTGAAAACATGCAACAAACACGTGCGCACAGATCGTAGAACCGTCAACAGCAAATACAATTAAAACTGACAAAACCGGACTCAAATGCAAACCATTCGATGATCCATTTACTTGAAACACAGATCTGAATTGCACTCGAGGGGTCAGGGCCTGTAGTAGCAACACTGGAACAGATCATGGATCACACCTGCTAGCTTCTGCTTACAATTCTTATTCATCACTCGATTATGATTCACCAGTTACTCTGTAATAGACAGCAGATAGCAAATGTGAATACACTTATGGCCCATTAAAGAGAGAAATGTGTATTTAGCAGCTTGTGCACCAGATGGTCTGATCCTCACTGTCTACCTGTCCAGTAATCTGCCACCAGAATCAGTCTGTCAGTTAATCTTAACTCACATTTGGATTCCTGTTCCTCTAATGGGATTGCAGCTGCAGCTCCCAGAGGCCTTTTTGCAGCTCTTATGAAGGTCCAGTTGACAAAGCCTGGGCCAAGGGCCAAAGCGATTGGATGGCAAATGCCTTCAACCTACATCGCGTGCCACGTTCGCCAACCATCTGCTTATACCCATCTCATATAGGTTAGAATAAGGGGCGGTGTGAGAGTTTAGTATATGAATGTACAGTATGGTATTGTGGACCGTCCGCGCACAGCAAAGATTTCCTGAGCGCGCAACGATTAAAAGTGTACACATAGCAGGTGTTTCTCTATTTGTGTATACAGCAAGTGACACATGTAACAGGAGGACGGAGGCATTTACAGTCATACAAAACGTACGGGTCCAGAAGGTGGTGTCTCCTCAGAGGAGTGCAAAATGTAACGAAACATGTCTGTGTGTTCTGTGGGTGGTGGATGAACCAGTGCACTCCCACACCCTTGCCCCCACTGACCGACTGTGTGTGCAGAAAGCGGGCGTTATGGTTACTCAGCTGCAGCCAGGCTTAAAAGAGATCACCGAAGTCAATGTGTCCTAAAGGGGCAGCGTGGATGTATACAAAACAAAAGCCGTGGAGCTTCCGGGGCAGCAAGGACAAAGCAGATTTCTGCTCTGGGAGTTCCATTTCTGTCTTCTAGTTGTTGCCAGGGAGAGAGTGGTACAAACACAGCACAGGCCACGTTTAGCTTTTTTAAGAATTTAGGAATGTAGAGCACTGAATCAACATATTACAAACTCTATATAATTAAGAATTCATTTCTTCACGTAGCCTTCTCACACACATACACCTACATGTTTAACCAGACGGATAAGAGTGCAGGGAGAGCCCTAAACATGTCGATGCCTTGCTACAGGACAGAATGAGTGTAGAAACCGTGCACATATTTGGAATGAGGTTAAAGGAGACACTCCAGGGTACACACTGCAAGGTTTCCCAGTGAGACTCTGACTCTCACTGTTTTGCAACACAACCTTCTGAGAGGCCCCAACCTGAATAGGGACACAGGAATACGCTTGCAGAGACAACATAAATCACCGCTGCCCCTCGGACACCTCTTAAAGTTCAGCGCCATTCACTTTTAACTGTTAGTGATGAAGACATCTGCCATCAAACCCAGCAAACCGTCTTTCTTACGAGCTTAACTTGATGTCTAACCAGCAGTACGCCCAGTGTAGTGAACAGATCTTTCACTGTTTTCTGACTGCTGTGACATGTGAAGGATGTGAATTATTGTTGTATGTTACTGGATTTAAGTACTGTCAAAACCTCCTCCTGCCCAGGAAGGCTGTGACTGTCTAATAAAAAAGGCTACAAATGCCAGAGCGCGTGCTGTAAGGACACTAAGACCAAGACTGAGAAAAGGACTCAGGTGGATATTCATTTATTGTTGTAGCAAATGCTCAAGGACAGGAGCTGAATCAATAAGTACTAAAACTGTAATACAGCTACTGGATCATCCACTTGTCACAGAATGAACCAGTAAGAAAGGAGCCTTAAATAAGGACAGTGAGAGGAAAAAGGAGAGACAGGATGAAAATGGAAGGAGCAGAGCCTCCATCCATGGCTGATTTTAATGATGCAGCATCCTCTGATCCTTATAACCGTCCGTCTCCCACTTCTACTGTCACATTTTTTACCACTGTCAACATGGACCCTTTGGGTTACAGTCTGACAAACCCGTGATTGATAACATTGTTGTATTGTAGCTTCTCAGAGAAAGCTTCAGATTCGCCTCTGCATTTCGTCTGCCAAGTATTGACAAATCACGGTGTGTGTGTGTGCGTGTATGTATGTGACACATTCGTTACATTCCAAATCCTAAATCAAATAAAAGCAATGTCACACCCACAAGTTACAGGCTGTGGCTTTGCTGTGTGCTTAACAATTAAAATCAATTGAGTTGCTCATCGGGATTAACAAGGAATCATATCTACTGCAAATCTAAAAGGAAATAAGACATATAAAGTATCATATATTCAGCTAAGCATGGTGGTTAAAAATAGCACGAATTATCATTTCACTATTAATTCATTTATTAAGCCCTCTAGCCCACCCAGCTATCACTGCTGTCCCTCAGCACTGCCGGGCTCCTGGTTACTCCTATTGTGAGTTTAATTGCCATTATAAAGTTCTGTGCCTTGAAGTCTCAGCTTTCCCCTTCACTCTCCAAAACAAAACAGTTCAGCAACACGGACAGCTCATATTCCAGCCCTTACACACAGAGTTGGGCTCATGTGTCCAGGAGTTGTTTGCAAGGGAGGACTGATTGCTTGATTGATAGCTCAAAGCCCCACATCCCAGGAGCTGCACAGGCATAAAATAGTCAATATTGACACCCAAACAGAGTGTCTCCAACAATCAAAGCAGCAAATTGCCTACATGAGCCAACATGTCTGTCAGAGCCTGACAATCCTCATGACTGAGGTCACACCTAGGCTTCACATTTATTGTCCCCATCTTTGATTTCCTGTCCTCTCTTGTGATTACTATGAGTCAATCACAGTGCAAAACAAGCGCCTGCAGACTTAAATCAAGAGTGCGGGTCCAAGACTCTCATCCAAACAAAAAGTGACATTTTTATCCATAAAGCCCCTCCCACTCTGACCTTTAATTAAAGTGGCCTTTAAATGTAATGCTCAGTATGTGCATTTATAATTAAGCAGGTATGTGCACATTTGTGTGTAAATCTGATCTGTGTGTTATGAAGCAAAACACCAGAGGGCTCAGAGCCAGGATAGTGATACCAGACAAAACAACTTTTACTGTATATTGCGTAACACGTTGCTCATGGCAGACTAACAAAGGAGGCTCAAATTTGGAAGTGCACACCTTAACGGCACAAACATGCCAACTAAACGTTTCTTTCTAAATGTTACCTCTCTTCTTCTTGCTGTTAGTGGTGGTAAAACAAAATGATGTACTCATGGACAGACAAACAAGAATCAGCTAAAAGTATCAAATGAAAATGAAAGCAAATATAAAGAATATCAATCTAAATCAAATGGTGGGTGTAAATTTGCGAGTCGTGAACACATACACTTTCAGAAATAAGTGTGTGTTTATTATAAATGTGTGATATCATGGACATCATTATAAAAAGACTTTAAAAAGGTACAGCGGTGGTTTACTGGTTTATCAGGACTAGCCTACAACGAAGAAATTGATTGTTATTGATATGTGCTGATTATGGACATTTTAACATGAGTGAGTGCTCTGCGTTTTCAATCAGAACAGCTGACAAAACAAATTGCTGCTTGTAGCATTCGAATGTGACCGTGTAAACTTGGAAAAGAACGCACGTACACACTGGATAAGCAATTGTTGATATCATGATGGTCCCTTTAAATCCCGCAGGCCGGGAGAGCTGCTGCAGGAACATCATTGCTCACTGTCTGGTTGAGCATTTGTGGTCTATCGCACTATTAAATGTGATAAACTGACACGGACGTAAATAAATGTATTTTGTAGTACATATGTGGCTTTTTTTCGTATCTCTCACGTTAATGTTTGACCTGCTGTTAAAGGAAACGTGCCACTGCGCGCCTCGCCCCCTCGGCGTTAGCCACACCAAGCTAACAAAAACAAAACACGAAACAGTGACGTGCCTTCAAAATAAAAGCCGAGCTTGATCACAAACGGCGGTTGGTAGTTGCTGTATTTTATGATGCTTTTATTCCGAAGGTTTTTACCGGTACTTCTTTGCGGCTCGTTGTAGGCGCGGTGACACTATTCCTATTTTCTTTTTCCTCTATGGGGGCTTCTCAAACTAGCCTAAACTGGATGGCCCACGGCTCACACCAGCGCGCAATCACACAGTCACATAAATAAATAAAAAAATCAACATAAAGACCATATGCGTCACGACAAAAGCGGTTGTTGATAATTTGGGGTAGTTTTTCTCCCTCCCATTCTCTTTGAATGTCTGTTGGATGGTGATGGTGGCTTAAGAAGTCATAATGAGTAATTTCTACGGTGACTTACCTCCTCTTCACGCTCGTTCTTGAAGCAAAGACAAGCCGCTCGTTTCCTGAAGCCCTCGCCATCGTAGGTCCTGGTCTGGTTCGGCTTGAGCTTCATCCTGGTTCACTGTCCCACCTTTTGACTAGAAACAGCAAAAAAGCAGCGATGTGTTCAGCGCAGAGTCACCACATCTTAGTTGATCCCCGCATCCGCGATGGTCAGTCATTAGATGGGGGAGGAGGGTAGAGAGATCCCGGAGAAGCCGTTAGTTAATCCCGATTTGACGCGTTCTCTTCTGTAGAACCGAATCTCGGTGTGGTCTGGATGATATAAGACAGTCAAAGCTGTGCACAGGATCCGATTTTAGGGACTATAACCCTCAGCGCAGCCCCTCTGATCCACCGGCAAATGACTCAGTACAATGAGCACACAGACACACTCACAGACTGCAGTTTGACATATAAACGCTTCCAGGAGACTCCGATCATCTCATTGGCTGCCTTAATCCTACATGGGCGGGGTTTAGCTCTAGTCAAAACATAAATACTAATGATCGAGAGCAATTTAGGATGAATTCACACAAGTGTTCGCATACGTCCTTTTGTAGGATCATAGTACAATGAGACGGGATGATCTGTTGTTTATACTGCAGGTTTGTCTTATCATGCTGCATGGATGAAACAAACAGAATATAATTGTTTTCAAGAGATAACTCTAGAAAACAGCAAATGTGCTCCTTATAAGTTGCGAAAAGAATGTTTGGTTATAAATGTGCCACACAGGTTTGATATGTTGTATTTTGGGGGTTTTAGGCAGGACCTACAACCAGTACAGTACTTCGGTCCCTTATGGAGGTTAAACTCCACTGATCCATATTCACATAGCTACTATGAAAAACTCCATTCTGCAGCTGATCAGGCATAGAAACTGAATACGTGTTGTATAAGTAAGCCACTATCTATCTGTTTGCGGCTCAGTCAACATAGCCACTAAATTTCCTCCCTGTGACCTTCAGTGTCCATGTGACTTCATGCACAGTCAGCTAATGTGACGGTGCATGTGATCCAGAGAAGAGAAGTTTTGATATGATGGAGTAAATTAAGAGGGAAACTATTTTTTTTAAATGACATCCCATGAAAGGGTTACCAGGGTGGAATGAGGCGGATGAAGTAAAAATGTGTGACGAGGGGGGCGGTTGGTGGTTTCTAGGGTGAAAGAGAGTGTTACTATGGTGGTAAGAGGGAGTTCAGATGTACAAAAGGGTTGAATCAAACTGAAATCCTACAGGGGAACACATCAGAATCACGAATCGACTGAAGAGAATAATTTCAAAATGGAATATGTGATTTTGATCTTTGGTTAAAATGGGACACCAAGTAAGGTAAATAATAATAACAATAATAATAACTTTATTTGTATCGCATTTTTCATGAATGAAATGTAACTCAAAGTGCTTTACTGCAAGAAATTGGGTGCACGGTTTGCTTCACACGAGATCAAATAAAATGAACATAAAAAAATGTGAAGCATATTGATATTAAGATTTAAGAAAAAATAAAATGAACTACAATAGAATAAAATAAGGTTAGAAGAAGGTACGAGTAGGATAAAGTAAAAAGATATATTTTGAGTTTTGTTTCTAAAGTGTTTAGCCATCTGGTTGTGGGTTCAATTCCTTGAACAGCCCATGTCCTCCCTCTTTGTCTCTACATGCTGTGTGGCACCACTCCAACATTTACTGTATATGTAATTATAGCCATCGGTTATAGGTTCATTAAAAAGCTCTCAGTTCTCAAGACTTACGCCAAAGTAATACTCAAGCATTTTTTTACAGGTCATTTAAGTCTGAACTAGGTCACTTACATTTTTATTACTATTCTTTTTCTAAATTGCAGCATTTTGAAGATAATTTGTGATCACATGGCAGTTCAGTAGGTCAAAAATAGAGGTCATGAAAAGCACAATGAAAGCAAAATGTATCTCTCCGATTCCCAAATAGAACTGTGCTGTAATGACTCTACCACCTTGCTGTGTTCTGCCCTACATTCTCTCAGCTCTCAGAGGAGCTTTTAGGGGTCTTCCTATGTGTTTAGGGAGGGATCCATATAGGTCCATGGTCCATTCAAATGCCAACAGACCTGGTGAGCAAATGGCAAATATCTCCAGAATGTTCCAGTTTACAAAAAAAACAATGTCAGTGACCTAATTCTCACTTCAATAACTGGAAAATCCTTTTGTAATATTGTATGATTCCACCATAGAGGAGACTGTGACAAAAACGTATTAATAAACCTATTCCTGTTCCTGAACATACCACCAGAGGTTCATTGGTGTTTCCATTATTAACAGCATCAGTCACCTCGGAGGAAAATAAATCGATCTGTCATCACCTTCTTCAGAGTGGTCTATCATCATCATCTTCGTAGCACGGGAGGGTAATTAAGTGGCCCTCTTTTAGTCGAGGTGTGAGAACAGAAGGATCCCCTTTCTGTTGGCTCGCATCGGGACAGATGGACGCATGAAGGAGCCAGGACTGAACGTCTGCCTATGGCTGTCCTCACTTTATCAGGAGAGGAAGAGGACATCTGCTTTCTGACACCTTCCAATACAAAGACATTCCATACATTCACAAATACAATAGATAACACACAGTATAGATGAAGCTACACATTGACACACATGTAGCCAGAAACACACACTGAGACACATACACAAAGCTTAATCTGTCTCTTCATTTGCTGATCCACTCTGTGTGTGCGGCTGACTCTGATTACTCCTATCAAATCCTGAGCTGATTAGCTCACCCACGAGTCTCTTCTTTGACCTCAGTGCCAAACCTGTGGCCGTGAGGCACAAAAGGTTATGGTTGCGCTAAAGAGATTAAACATTTTCTAACAGAGTGTGAGAGCGATCCGTAAAAGAGAATGACATCAAGGCATCATTTATTCACCGCTAAATTTAGACAGAAGATTTTCATGCAGTATCTGATGCTAATTTTGGTTTTGACCATCTGTTTTCCTGGAAGCTTTCATTGTCAGAGTTTAATTTCAGAGTTTAGTTCACATAAATTGAATACGTGTGACAACAACATTTCTTTCATAGTTAATGTTGTTGTCTTTGTGTGTTGAACTTGTGTAATCCCCTCCAATTCTGTCAAACATTCACTCGCAATTGTTTGCGGGTAGTCAGGCTGAGTCGCAGGTTTTGACGTAATGGAACTCATCCTGTGATCAAGCCAGATCCTGACAGCGGGCCAAGGCTGACAAGATGGATGTGCACTGCTGTTGTCACTGTTGAATATAGAGCCCGTGACGTCTCTGCAAATGGATCCGTGCCCTCCATCATCGTGTTTCTCCACCAAACAGGCAGCAACAAACAACTCCAATCATAAAAAAATCCCTTCTTTGTGTTTTGATCTCTGTGGGACAACAGATTGGTGGATTCGACCAAGGCAGGTCAGTTATAATAGTGTCAAACAGGCTGTGAATCACAGCAAAGCAAAGAGAGCCGGCTGCTAGTTTATGTTTAGCATCAGTTTGAGTACATATTGTTGCTAGGAAGACATCTGGCTAAAGCATGAATGGTAGCATTAATATTACAAAATATCAGTACTCAGCACAGTTGTATATAAATTGGAAAGACACATAAAAGATCATCCTTTATGACATGGAAAGAGAGTTTTCCTGTCTATTGGTTTGTTTGATTTGATTTGATTGTTGCCAGGGTAATGCCATGTTCACAAAGTATGATGCAGCGATGTAATGAAGACCAGAAAAAGATCTATTTCATGTCTAAATAATGTCTAAAGTCTAATCATATGACTAAGAGGCATCCACGACTGTACTGTAAAGTCCCAGGCTCAACACACCAGGCTGTGTTAGCTTAAGTGTCTTGTCTTGTCTAGCTTGGCAGCTAGCTAACAACCTGCTAGCAGCTGCATTGTTGACGAAACTTGTTGGAAGTTTGAGGCATGGCTGAGGGAAGAAAACATTAAATCTTGGTAGCACTTTGGACTGAAGGACCAAACTATGAATTTCCAAAATAGAACTTTAGTATTTGGAGATTTTTAGGATAATTATGATAATAAATCTGATATCTGTAAAGGTTATCAACAGGTGCCATTTGGACTGGTATGAGTGTCCATAGTACAATTTGAGATCACAGTCCAAAACAAATCATCTGACATCTCCCTGGAGAGTTCAAATGTAGAAATAAAAACACAAATCTGACAGGGTGACTATCACTCAGTTGGGATGGCAGAAGGACACAATGGGCGCTTGTTGGTGCGGATGAAGGCCTGTCATTATGATAGCCGACCGTAAAATAGACTCAACGTGAGTAAACATCACTTAGTGGTGAATTACCAGACACAATACGCAAGGCAAAGAGGAGGGGAGTCAGGTGACAGCTTGTGTTTGTACAGGATCAACAACGGAACATAAAAGTTAGAAGAGTTTTACTGTGCAAAAGCAGTATTATTACTGCTCTTAAGGCTGATGTGGTTCTACAGGCAAAAACACCATCGTCCAACACGATGTTGCTCTCACAATTACGTCTCTGTCTCCTTGAGGTAGAACAAAAACACAGATGCACTATAATCATGGGAAGACGAGGCTTACAGGGACATAAACAAAGACAGACAGTGACAGTGTGATTGCCAGAATGTGAGAAAGTCGTCTGAAATGAAAGCCCGCAGTGATGACACACACAGACAGAAAAAGACCTCATTTACCTAAACGTGTTAACAACAGGTTCAAGTCTAATGAGAGTCATTTAACTGAAAATGAAAAATGGGACTGTGGGAAGAAATGCCAGTTAAAGTGAGCGGAGGGAAGAACTCTCAGGGGTGGCAAATAAATGACAGAGCTTTTCTTCATCCCGGGTCATGTGATATCACTGTGGCGCTACGCTGGCAGCCTGGTTTTCTGCGTTCCGGACCACTCGGAACTCCAAATCTTCCAACCTCCTACTTGAAAAGCTACAATGGAATGACAACCAAAGTCAGAGTTTCTACAAGGAAACCATGGAGATGAATATAACACTGGTTTCTATAGAATATTGAAATGACAACTAAATTAACAAAAAAAAGTTCTAGATGCATGTAAAATGTAAAATTGATTAAATAAAATCTGTAGTAGTAAGAAAAATCCAGGTTTAAATGCGATGGATGATCACAACTACGAAATCTAACAAGCTTTTGTTTATTTTCTACCAATGTAGGAGGAGTAAACGCCGAGTCAGGCCTTTGTTTTGATCTGATATGGATTTTTTAATCTCCTTAACGTCACACTGAGCTAACATAACACTGTGCTGTGACTTTATTTTTACCCACAAGACTTTGAACAGCTTTGTTGATCCACTGCTTTGTGAGTGAAAGTTTGAATGCTTCATAAGGTTTGCAACTGGACGATGCACTAATTTGACATTGTTATTAATATTAAACTCGAGATCTATGTCATTATAAAATAAGTGTGAGAATTCTCTTTTGCAAAATAACCTGTTTATGTAGTCTGTGTGCCATGTTTTGACAAAATTTGACAAAACCACGCACACTGCAGCAAAATTCGGCCCGCGTGGACGTCTTCTACATTTGTCTGCGGCCGTCTGGACCCCCCTCCCACTCTCCCCCATCCGCCGTCCCTCCCTTGAGGTGTGGTGCTGATTTATGAATGAGGCGTTATGCAAGAAAAGGTGACCTGAATGTAGACAGACAAAGAGAGGCAGTGAGAGTGGGGAGGGGAAGAGGGATGGCAGGGGAGTTATATTTTGTTGTGATGCCCAAAGACAGAAAAAGACAGAAGTATGAAGATGGGACACTGATGTCACCGTAATAAATAGAGCTTTAAGCTTCTTTGTGAGGGTGTAATGGTTGTAATTACTTGATTGTGTGGTTATCAGAGCAGCACCTCTGCCAGACAGCGAAGACACCGAGGAAATAAGGGTGCAGTTAACAGGCGTCAGTCATATTAGTCACCACCTCACAGGGTAATACATGAACTCTGTACGCAGTTTAGCAAAGTAAATCCACATAAGCCTGCAGTGTCTGCCAACAAGCAATGTTCGTCTCGAAACAGAGACGAGGCCCCAGTGCGTCCGATGTTTGTCGGATAAAAATGAACTCCGTATGTCTCCTTGTTTTCCAATGATATACACAAACATTTTCCTTGCAAAAAGTTCTTTATTTGTTGTCCTGGAGGAGCAGAATTTACATAGAAAGCGGTTTTGTAACAAAACAACCTCCCACTGTAGTCATTGATATGTGTGTTGTGTTATCTATGACTCATCCTGGATACTTTTTCTCTGCCTCTGCTCAAGCATCGACTCAAAACTCAAAGCTGAATTCTCAATCAGTGAGAGCGATGGATCGAAATTTCTGTAAAGGCATTACTGATTAATACGTGTTCTTATTACCTATCACGCCAACGTCAAATTCATGTATCATTAATCCCTGGAATGAAGATTCTCCTCACCGCTCATGGGTCGTCCTGCTGAATATAGATTTATTCATTATTTATTATTTTAGGGATCTGTTCTTGATGGAGGATCATGGGCGTGATGATCCTGAGTACCTGGAATGTGTGTAAATATCAGCTCAGCTATCAGCTGTCACAAAGTGTTTTGCCAATAATCAATCAGTCTGTAGTCAGTGATAATCTAATCGCTCTGTGGAATTCTACAGACTAGCAAAGACAAACAAGAGGAGCTGAACCCTGAGCGTTAAAACCTCCCAATCAGCCCAATCAGCAGGCTGTTCCATTCAACGCCAAACAATTTAGATGAGTTATTGATGAGCGCTATCAGCACAGGCGTGACTCATATCGGTGTGACTCCCTCTGGTACAATAACATGGGATTGATTACTGCACATTCCTCCTAAATCTGGGTTTAGTGGATGTGATAGCTATAAGGGAAGCTGTTAATTATTGTTGGAGAATCGCTCCATACTCATACTGATGGTACTGTTCGCACTGTACGGATGAATGTGTTGGGCTCCTTTCATCATCTAAAAGACAAAAGATAATTATATCCAAGATCTGACCACTGACATAAAGAAAGTTAAGAAAACAACCAACACGAGGGGCTTTGTTTCCCCATTTGTTTCACAGAGTATCTTGTCAAAAATTCAGGTATCCAGCTTGTAGCAAAACCACACATGACATTCAAGGAATCTGGCTTCATTTTCCAGATTCCAGACACTGTTAAAACCCTGTAAGCTGTTTTTGGCCTGTCAAATCGAAAAGTGTTTACTTATTGAGCTAATGAGGACTTAAAATGAATCACAATCACGTTTTTCCTCTTTTTTTTGCTCTATTCGTTATCATTTTACTTTTTTCCTGGATTCTTGGAACAAAAATAAATTTTAACAGTATTAAAAATGTCGAGGTTTCCTTTGCAAATACAGACTCAGACTTAAGAGGGTTAATGTGTGCATTCCAGGGACGACCGATGTACAACAACATATTTGAGCCTCTCCACAAAAGACTTAATTTGTTGTTAAATATTCTCCACATTTAGGGTACACTCCTCCACGCAGTTTGGTTTTTAATCAGTTACATTACCAGGACAAACAAAAACCACACAGTCTAATTATTCTTTTGCAGCTTCTTTATGAGAAAATGTGACAGCTGCTTCTTAAATCCAAAGCTCCATGACATTTTAAGGTGTTAAGAGGGGAAAAAAAAGAAACACTATGCAGTGAGGGGAACACACAGAGACACACACACACACACACTCGGAGTTCCTTTCCCCCCCTCCTCTGCAGTGCTTGTTATACAATGTACAGAGAGGTCAGGAAAGGATGGCACGGCACAGTCTGTTCTCACTATGGATGGAAAAACTAACAGAAGACGAAGAGGAATCCTCCTCCTCCCTCACTCTGTCTGTCTCACACACACGCAGACACACACACCAGGATCCATACTCTGACACACTTTGATCCTAAAGGAAAACAGAAACTAATTAAAGGCAACTACTGTACGTTCATAGGAAATTTGGCAGCGACAGCATCAGCATTGACTGCAGCTGAGTTGTGTAACTTCTGTGATGGAGAGCAGCAGTTTCTTGATCAAACTCTTTATAAAGTCTTAATGCTGAATATTAACGAGGGAGACTGCTGAAGGAGGAAAACGTGTCTGGAGTTCAGTTTTATGCACTGGAAACCAATCAAGCTGCTGTTACATAAGTAAAGGGTGGTAAAGGTGAGAGGACGGTGCAGACCCTTCATCCTCATCGGCACTGAGGACGAGCAGAAAGAAAGAAAGAAAAAGAGGATAGTTTGAGAACAAAGGAAAGCAGGAGAGGATTAGAGCAGCAAAGGATGACAATCAAATAAAAAAGAAGGTGAAACAGAAGACAGGAGACGATCTTCAGCAGCACAACAAACAACTTTCTCCATCTTACTGTCCAACATGGGTGTCACGTTTCTGTTAAGTGCTGAAGTCATTGACACGTTACACCCAAAACGAGCTGGCTGTCATCGCATCACCGGCATGAGTGTTTTCGCCTGCAGTCAGCAATCAAAGAAGGGATGAAATGACATGCAACTATGTTTAGCTTGCTGGCTCTGTATCATCCGATGCACTAATCACTGTATTTGTAGCTGTGTATTGTCATGGGCTACACGGTGACCTGAAGACAGAAAGTGACCTAAGCCTCTTTAAATGGAGAATCTAGTACAAAAAAACATGTCCCACCGTCTCAAGAGTTTCATTAAAAGCAGTGTGACTTTTTGAGTAATCCTGCTAAACAAACATTCGTGGGTGGAAACATAACCTGTTTTATGGAGGCAATTACATCTCCACAATCTAGGAACACAGAATCCTCACCAAAATCAATACTAACTACATATGGGCAATGTTCCTGCAAATGTTCAAACACATGTTGCCATTTTGCCTTTATTGGATTAAGATACATTTGTCCAATTATTGTCTGTTGTCCTGTTTCTGGATTTGCTGTGTGCGATTTTGTCAGAGATTTCAGGTAAATGGGCATAATAAGCAATATATTCAGCCATATATGAGTCCAGTGGGCCAAAATCCTCACTGAACGCTTAAGTCTGACTGAGATGCTTGAACATTGAACAAACAGTAGAGCACACAGGTGTAGTAACTGCCACGACTTAACAGCAAGATCATTACATATCATTATAAATAATTAGGACCTGTACCTGCCAGGACGTGTGAATAAGTCGTATTTGTAGAAGCAGAGTCGTTTTAGGAACCGATTGCATAACAGCACATCAGACAAAGATTCTCTGAGGACGTCCAGTACAATCATTAAGCCACTTCAGACAACGGCCTCTCAGTCGAGTTAATATTTCTTTAGGTTGTATATTTCAGAACTGTTTCCTGCAATTCCACTCAAAGAATGGCAGCTTACCAAACAGAATGACTCACTGTTGCCACATAAACCAAGGAAAGGCCGTAAAATATTGCGCAAGACTTGTTTTCGGTAGGAAATATAGAACCCTCGTTCTATATGTTAGGTTCCTCCTGCAGGTGGAGAAAGCAAAACCCAACTGTGGATTCAGTACATGACAAAGAGTGTGCGTTTATTATTTTATTTCGTTACATCATCCTGATTCCCATAGAGCAGTCCTGTGGAGAGGAAAACGTTTAAAAACTCCACGACAAATTAATTTTTATCCCTCAGGAACATTCCATTATTGGAGTGTCAAAAAACAGAGAACATTTCATTATTTTTGAGGCGCAGCTCTGTAAAAACCACCACTGAATGAGCTCGAGGTACATTTGTGGTGTAGTGCCATCGTGTGGCTTTCTGCGGTACTACTTATTTTTACGTTGAAGGCTACATCAAGTTTACAGTCATTTTATCGGCCATGAGGAGCAAAATTCAGCATGAAGACAAGTGGTGCTGAAGATGAGTCTAAACTGCCCCACATTTGTGAATATATTAATGCTTAAAACCTAAAATTTGAAAACTGAGCAAAAGTAACCCCAATAATGTCGTAAGAGGCAGTTTGCTCTGCACCTCAATAGTTCGACACTACATGCTAAATATGGCTCACACTTCAGTGGTGTTATTGGCATTGTTTACCTTCAGGTTAGTGTCACAAACTCTCTGGTATTTGTAGTTTCATAAAAGAAAAGTAACACATGCAAGTGATGAGCACTCAAGTTCTAAACACAGCTTATGTCACTTACTAGTAGAATGAAGCCCAATTGACTATCTTTGCAGTGACCTGGGTTTGACCCATGCCATCCTAGGGGACGCTGCAACCAGAGACCAGAGTCATTCTCCAAAGATACCAGTACAATTCCAGTTACCACGAATACCACGTGTTGGAACCCTGTGAGCTTCCTTCCGTTTGTGTGAACAAGAGAATCTGATTTTCTCCCATTTTAATGTGCATCATCTTGAACTTTTAAAAGCTGATTTTTACAAATTAATTCTTTTATCCTAAGATGTGCAAGTGTGAAAAAGAAAGTTTTGTTGGACTTTGGATTTTCACACTAAGAGAACCATTAAAACATTGAGATTGTGTTTATAAAATCATTATGCTTGTATGATTCGTGTCAAAGTCTGCCGCAGGAGGACATGGGCGGTACGACGACTGGAAATATGGTTTTTATGTAAATCAAATGACTCAAATGTGTAAAATGAATGGCACCCTTTATTCCATTCACATGACCTAATTTAACAGCACCAAAGATGTCTGCATCAGATTGTGTGGGCTGTGCTTTGAAATTCAGTAAACTGAGCCCAAATGACATGAATTTTTGAATTTCTTCTTTGACAGAAAGATACGACGACAAAAAACAGGGATGAATGCCATAATCATCCCTCAGGTGTAAAATCTTAACTTTTGACACTCAGACAAACAAAATCCACAACACATAAACAAGAACAGCCTCTACTTACTCAACTCAGTTTATTTACAGAGTATTTGAAGAGCCATGTATGTAAATGTACTGAATCAACCAACAGAACTCTTCTTTTTACACATGGGGAGCTGATTAATCACAGTTGGATATCAATACTTTGATCTAGATGCTTCACATATCCAGTGGCTGCTTTTGTTTTTAGGTTACTGTCAATTCCCTCCAGGAAACAATAAATTAAACAGGTTTTCAGTCTTACCCCTTCCAGACATGAGTAAATGTACCAGTTAAATGGAAACAGCTAATATTACTGTGTGAGAATATGACAAATATATGCAACAACAAGCCTGCGAGAATCCACTGAAGATAACAGCAAGAAAGAGCTCAACCCGAAAAAAAAGAAAAAAAAAAGTTTTACTAAAACATAACAGGGTCCTTACTCTGAAGAGCCATACAGAAGCAGTGTGAATTGTCGTGATTTCATGATTTCAGCTTGGTTACGGTACATTTTTCTTTTTTTTAATGCAGTAACACTGAAAATAGAGAGAACAGGCAACATGGAGAGCATGGACAGAGTTTTTAAAAAGTAAAGTAAAAACACCAACAACTCAACTTCCTCCACATTTAAAGGACATCACCTCCAACAAATCCCAGTCTACAACAAAACGGGCATGATCCTTCTCAACACCATTGTTTGTGTTCCGAAGTATGAATGAATGTGTTGAGTGTGACGGATTTAAGAGTGTGGAGGTTTTCATCGATACACCCACCCTCCCCAATCTGTCCCAAAATGTATTTTTTAAAAACAAACTTTTACTGGCACTTGTGCAAATACGGGTACACAGAAGATGGGAGGAGCAGCTTCTAACCGACGTGGCTGAGTCACGTATTACTGCCACGCTGACTGATGAATGTGATTACGCAAAGACAAAACGCTGGATTTATTTTTGATGATTTATCTATCGTTCCAAATACTAGCAATGAGAACGACTAAGAGTTAATTTCATCTCTACCTGCAGGGGGCAACACAATCCTATCAGCCATAAACTACGCCTTAATTTTAGCTGTAAGTACTACATGGAACCAGCAACTTTGGAAATTATACACACTGGAAGTAAAGGGAGACTGGTGTTGTTAACCAAGTGGTAATTATCGGTGCCTGTGGATGACAGTGTTGTGATCTGTGCCGTCTGAACGCTGTTTGGATGAAATGACTAGCTTCCGACTAAGGTTTTATTATCAGACGATCCTTTTACTGTTCTATAAATATTTACGGATCTTTGCAATGCGATGAAATGATCAGGAAGTTTTACGGCTGTGTTTAGTGACAAACATGCTTTTGAGCGGCTAAAATAGATCACACCAGCTTTTACATACACTGTGTGTGTTTGTGTATGTGTGTTAAGTGTTGGAATACATGCAACCTGAAATATTAACCACATCTAGGTGAAATTTGATCAAGGTTGAAACTCACTCTATTCCCTTTAGTTGTGGAAACTTCACCGTCCATACATTCTGCCTGTGTACGAGTGGGTAAAGTGTTACGTGATACAAAGTTATGTGTTAAAAGAACTTTAACACACGTATGTTTGCATAACTGCCAGTATACCAATGTTGAGGAGAATATATTTTGTTATTCGAAGGCGTTCTTTGTAAGACTGTAGTGGGGAGGATGTTGTTCTCTGTCCATGCATTCAAGAGCAATGCAGGAGAAAAGCTAACACACATCTAACGCATCTTAGAGAGAAATAAGTCACCCAGAGGTCTGCAGCAGTAAATTTCTTCATTTCTCTTTCAAATAGATTTGGACTTATAATCATTTTTTTTCTTTTTTTTTGTGTCCATTAACTTCAAATGTTGACAGAATAGGAGTACATTTTGTGGATCACATTCAGACACCTCGTCGCTCAGCTTCTATCCGTCATTCTTGCCTGCGTAGAGAATGGTCCATGATCGGGCTAAGGGACAGAGAGAGACAAAGTGGTTGTGGTGGGTGTGACGGAGGT